>APFE030654251.1:0-12240 GCA_000404065.3 Pinus taeda
CCGTTCCCCCCCTACCCATCCTCTGCTGCTTTATCAGTGGCAACGGCCATACCAACCACTGATAAAACCGTCATGGTGGGAGTGTCGAATACATCGACCTAACTTCCCCCAGCAGGCAACTGGAAATCGTCATCACATGTCTAGGGGAGCATGTCCACCACTGCCCTCCCACGATTCTAGGTTTCGGAGGATACATGATGGGAAATTCCTCCACCGCTCCTGCAGAACTAGGGTCAATACACTAATGCAGACCACACTACAGAGCTGGTTGGACTTGTCATCGAATAATCTAGTCAGGTCGTCTTGTCACCTGTCATTTGCATTTTTCTCGTGTCATAAGAGTGTATATCAAGTAGATACCAAATGAAGTAAAATAATGTACATTATACCTTCCTCATGAGATGTCTCATCCTTCCTTCTTGGCTATCACATAGTTCTTTTCCCCTGTGGGTTAGTTCCCATTCATGCATTTATATAACAACAAGACATATAATCATCACATTACTAAGTCTAGTATCCATGTGTCAATCTAGGAATTCTCGCTAAGTCATTCATTTAAATAAAGCATACCCACTTGAGCTATATATATGAACCAAAATAATTTTGATAAGTTACGTACTAAATAGTCCATCACTAAGTGAGTCATACATGTAGTCCACACATCAACCATTTCTATCATTAATATCAAATCTATCAACTGATTCATATAAGTAGTTTTATGTGTCAACCAAATGCATCAATATTACATAATGTTCATAAATAAATAACATGGAAATAGGATCTTAACATAGGTAGCTATCTAAGTCAAAATAGGCATCACAGATGCTCAAAAAGTGAGGGGTAGTCACGACGCATAGTCTCTGCATCCTCCCAGGTAGCAGATCCTGGGCTATACTTATCCCACTGGACCTTAACTTGGTCCACCATGTGACGTTTGAGCTATCGAACCCTACGGTCCAATATGCGTAATGGTTCTACCATTACGGTTCCCATGTCCGAGACTTGCAATTCCTGCCAATCCAATTTGTGAGATTCATCAGAAACATAATGTCGTAAAACGGATACATGAAAAACATCATGAGTTTTATGCAAATGGGGCGGCAGTACAAGATGATAGGCTACTGGTCCAATCTTCTCTTTGATCCTAAAAGGTCCTACGAACCGAGGTGACAATTTCGTGCCCTTCCCAAACCGAATGGTGCTTTTGTTGGGCCGGATACGAATAAAAACTTGGTCCCCTACTTCATAATTGCGATCAATCCTATGCGAATGAGCAGAACTCTTCTGTCTATCCTGTGCTTCCTTTAACCTTTGCCGAACCTGCTTTACCTGTTCCTCCATTTCTTGAACTAATTCCGGGCCAACTATCACTCGGTCCTCCAATTTTTCCCAACTCAACGGTGTCCTGCAAGGTCTTCCATATAGAGCTTGATAAGGAGGCATCCCAATTGAACTGTGATAACTCTTATTATAGGCAAACTCTACCAATGGTAAGTACCTTTCCCACTGAGTCTGATTATCCATGACGTACATCCTAAGCATGTCCTCCAGAACCTGATTTACTCTTTCGGTCTGCCCATCTGTTTCTGGATTATATGCAGTACTTAGGTTTAACTGCGTTCCCAGTGCTGACTGCAAACTTGTCCAAAACCTAGATGTAAATCAGGAGTCTCTATCAGAAATGATCTTTGTGGGCAATCCGTGCAGTCGGATAACTTCATTAACAAACACTCGTGCCACATCCGTAACATCGTAAGTGTCCCTTACTGGAATGAAATGGGCACTTTTGGTCAATTTATCAACTATAACCAATATAGCATTGTGCCTCTGGGAAGTGAGTGGAAAACTCACCACAAAATCCATGGAAATTACTTCCCATTTAGATGTAGGGATGTCATGAGGTTGTAGGAGTCCTGTTGGATGGCGATGATCAGCCTTCACTCGCTAGCATTCAAGACATTTGGCGACAAACTGGACTATGTCATGCTTCATGCCTACCCAAAAGAAGAGTTTCCTTGCGTCTGCTTACATCTTCTTTACCCCAGGATGTGCACAATAGAGTGCTCTATGAGACTCTCCGAGGATGGTTTCTCTTATACCCCCTTCCTTAGGTACGTACATTCTCCCTTGGAACCTCAATAGCCCCTCTGGTTCAAGGACATATCCTTCAAACTTTGGTTCTATTTGCTTCCCATTTTGGATAGCTGAGATGACTGTTAAGTACCAGTTATCATCAAAGAGTTTCTCCAATATTTTCTCCCTTAAATTTACCTTTAAGGCTACTAGGGATAAAGTTCGTGGCCTCCTGCTTAGTGCATCCACCACTACATTCTCCTTTCCCTTGATGTATGAGATTTCAAAATCATACTCACTCATGAATTTTCTCCATCGCCTTTGTCTAGCGTTCAAATCCCTTTGAGTGAAGAGATGCTTTAGGCTTTGATGATCTGTTCTTAACTCAAATCTTCTCTCGATGAGGTAGTGTCTCCATAGCTTCAAGGCTAACATCACTACTGCCAATTCTAAGTCGTGGGTAGCATATAATTCTTCATGCTTCTTCAATTTTCTAGAAGCATAAGTTATTACTCCGCCTTCTTGCATCAATACTGCACCTAATCCTTGTGCCGAAGCATCGGTGCAGACAGTGAAGTCTTTTCCCATGTCTGGTACTTGAAAGATCGGTGCACTAGTTAGTAACATTTTCAGTTCTGTGAATGCAGTGCCACATTCATTTGTCCATTCATACCTAACCCCCTTTCGCTGTAATGTGGTGATGGGTTTTGCAATCCTTGAAAACCCTTCCACAAACCTGCGATAATACCCATCTAGCCCCATAAAACTACGTACCTCATGGGCATTTTTTGGTACTGGCCAATCCATTATGCCTTCACCTTTTCTGGGTCAACTGAAATCCCTTCTCCTGAAATAATGTGCCCAAGGTAATGGACTTTCTTCTGAAAGAAGGAACACTTTGACAATTTCCCATACAATTGATTTTCCCTTAAACAAGTCAATACTACCCTTAGGTGCTTTTCATGCTCCTTTTCATTCTTAGAATATATAAGAATGTCATCAAGGAAGACTTGCATGAATTGGTCCAAATACTTTCCGAACACACCATTCATGAGGCTCATGAACACTGCTGGTGCATTGGTTAAACTGAATGGAACAACTACGAACTCATAGTGCCCAAACCGAGTTCGAAATGCAGTTTTTGAGATGTCTTCCTCCTTTATCCTCAATTGGTGGTACCCAGATCATAGATCAATTTTTGAGAAGACCGCTGCCCCTTCCATTTGATCAAATAAGTCATCTATTCGAGGTATTGGGTACCTATTCTTTATCGTGGCTCTGCTTAAGTCTCTATAATCTATGCATAGCCACAAGGAGACATCCTTCTTCTTGACAAAAATTACTGGTGCACCCCAAGGGGAAATACTAGGTCTGATCAATCCCAAGTCTAAGAGCTCCTTTAACTGCATCTGTAAATCACAAAGCTCTGGAGTTGTCATCCTATAGGGTGTCTTAGATATTGGTTCTCCGCCTAGTTTCAGATCAATGGTGAAATCAATCTCTCTTATAGGAGGTAATCCAAGCAATTCCTCTGGAAAAACATCCTTGAATTCTGTCAAAACTGGATGTTGATCCAGGGAAGGTCCCTTCTGGTCACTTACAGTCTTGACCAAATACAATTTGCAACCTTGTCTGAGACAACGTTTTACCTTCATCATGGATACGAATCGTAGGGACACTCCCCTCTTGATTCCACAAATCTCAATTGGCCTACCTTCATCATCTAAACAGATCACCTTCTTCTTGAAACAGTCTACTAAAGCTCGATGAGCTTCTAGCCAGTCCATTCCAACAATTACATCATACATTCCCAATTATGTGGCGTATGCCTTCAACTTAGTCATACACACCCCGAGGTTTACCTGACATTGGTCAACACTAGGCCCTACTGCTTGTTTTATTCCAGAAGCCATCTCAACTTGTTTAAAGTCATCGTGCTCATAGGCTGCCAACCCACATTTTTCTAATGAAACTGGTGAAATGAAACTATCTGTAGTACTAGAGTCAAACAAAATTTTAACTTTTACTTTGTTTATCATACCTGAGGTTTCTACCACGGCAGACTGGTGTTCAACTTGCTGATTGTCTACTGCTGCATAGATTCGGTGGTGGCTACCTGCTCTCCCCATTGGTTCTTTTCCTTCTCTTTTGTTGTTACCGGATCGAAACTCAGGGTAGTCTCGCTGATAATGAGGTCCTCCGCATCCCCAACAAGTGACGCGTGGTGGACCTTGAACCGAATGTTGTGGAGTTCTTTGGAAAGAGTTTCTTCCCCTGGAACCCCTGCCCCCACTTGCTGTTCCTCGCCTATGACTTTGATTTGTACGCGCCCTTGAAGTTGTGGGTGAAGCTGCACTAGAAACCATTGAAATCCCTACTGTCGGTGTTCTAGGTATAACCCTATTTCCATATGGTGGGGGCCTCCGACTTCCTCTCCTTGGGAAGGTACGAGGGGCTTTCCCCATAAACCCTGTTTGACGTGGAAAGATGGCTCTGCCTTCACCCTTTAAGTCTAGGTGTTCTTCGACATAACGAGCCTGTTCTACAGCTTATGCCACTGAGGAGGGTTTCCACATCCGCACCATTGCCCTAATATTAGGTCTCAATCCATACATAAAACGATCTGCTTGGCGCTGGTCAGTATCCATGTATGAGACATACTTGACCAATTCCATAAATCGGATTTCATATTCTTCTACAGTACGACCTCCCTGTATCAGGGCATGGAAGGCTCCTACCTGCTGTTCTTCATAATATGCTGGCAGGTACTTCTTCCTAAACCTCTCCTCAAATAATTCCCAAGTAACTGTGTCTGGAGTGAGGTGTAGTTGACGCTCCAAGTTACCCCACCAATTCAAAGCACTATCTCTGAGTTGGAATATTGCTATTTTCGCTTTGGAATTGGAATTGTAATCCCTTAGTGCAAAACACCTTCCCATCCCCTCTAAACAGGCTTCTGCATGCTCACTGGCACGACCCCCTGCAAACTCTGGGAGCTTAATCTTCTGGAGCTCCCTCGTAATGTCCTCCACTGGAGGTCTTCTATCATAGTCTCTAGATCCCTCAGGGTTCCCTAACCCTGATGAAGGATGTTCCCCTTCCATTTCATTTTTTTGGCGTCCTCTTAAGGTTTCATTAATTGCCTCCAGGGAATGTAGGATGAGAGTCAATTCTGGTGAAGGTAATGGGTTATTTGAATGAGGTCCTTGTGAAGACTCCCCAAGCCCTTGGTTCCTTCGCATCCTCACCATTTTTATTTGTTCAAAATCTGCACGATATCTAAGACTTATTAATCCATCCTAGGACTTGTCCCTCTTAGCTGACTCATATACATGATAGTCATAAGTGTGTTCACTATGCTTGTAAACAAGTATTATTAGTACTGGGAAGGTTCCCAAGGATTGATTAAATCCTCTCATATGTGATTTCTTATACAACCTATACATTTTTAATTAATGAGTTGGTTTAATATACTCGAATATTAGTTCGCTCTTGGTGGCTTTCAAAATACTCATATAAAATGAAATTTGAACCATTCTTGTGTACTCACCAATAAACCATTAATCCTATCTCAAGTAGTAGTATATAAGGGAAGCTCACAAACACATATATATATATATAAGAATATCAAATATCATTAATATTTTCCATTTAGATGTGAACATATGATGATACTATATCTAAATTGTTTGAGATGAATAATTAAAATATATTTCTTCACTAAATATCCTTTAACCATATACTGTTACATCTAACTAATAAATCACTTAATCTCAATCTAATTAATTGTTTATTTTATGTTTATTTAAATAATGCTATTACGTAGCAACTTCCAAAACATGTTTTAAAAAGAAAAATGAAAAGGCATCAATTATAGAATCTTGCATCGAAGTCTTATTTCCTTTTTTGAAAACTTGAATTTGCTGTCATAGGGGACAAATATTTTGTTCTTCTCATCTTTCATCATTTTCATTGAGTTTGAAGTTGAATATTCACTATCTATGTATGAAATGCTTGAAACTGCTACAGAATTTTGATTTTGGTTGCTTGAAGAGCTAAATCTGACATTGGAAAATCTAAATTATTACATTGATATAACTATCTTGATGTCATCATGATAGTTTGTATCGCTGCAAGAGGAAATCGTGGAGCTTCATAACATACCTCAAAGCAGAGATTGGAGACTTTGTCGAGCCTCAAGGTGACAGTGGACACTTGTCCAGTGTGTACCCTCTTAGCAGTTTACAGAGATCTTGGCAAGTTTGCTAGTTTGGGTGGTAACATATCCAAAACATCATCTCCCAATCAACATCACAATGTGCAAAATTAAATACTAAGTTACTGACTAACCAAAAACAGTAGCAATAGAACAATTGCCATGCACTAGGGGTGTTATAATTTGTATGACAGAACCTCCAAGCGATAATTTGTATGTCTACGAAACTGTTCCATTTGCTATGCACTAGGGGTGTTATAATTTGTATGACAGAACCTTCCAGCGATAATTTGTATGTCTACAAAACTGTTCCATAACCCACTGTGGAATAGTAACTGATTCAAAGCATGCAGTTGTTGAAAAAGTCTTCTTTGAACAAAGGAGGTAGACATTGATGGTTTTTGAGAATCAAGATGTGAAAGTAGAGATTTGGGCTGGTGGAGAGTGCTTTCCTTGCGAGGAGGGAGTGCTAGTTTTATTTGGTTGCTTGGTCATTGTTCTCCTTCAATACAACAGTGCTTAGAAGATCATCCTCCAACCTTGGTGCTCTCAGATGGTACTTGCCTTGGTTTCTGTGCACAATAGTGAGACCTGGAGTGAAGGTGCAGCAGTAGAAGAGACATGATTGATGGAGGTGAAGCAGATATGTAATTGAGATAGAGATGCACGCAGGCACCTTTCTTAGATGCATAATTTATTCTTAGCAGGTTGTTGTTTTCAGGTGTGGCTTTTCTTATTGTAGAAAGTGCCTTTCAGTGGTATGTTTAGGAACTGTTTTATCCTTCATTAGATGCTATTTTAAATTAAGAAAAGCGGATGGATAAGATGACTTTCCAGATTTTGTCTAGGGAACAGTTCTTTGGGAGAGTAGCACTATATTCTAGGTCACTTATTCATGCAGGCTGAGCACAATATTCTAAGTAGATTGGGCTGAGGTTTTTGTATTCCAAGCCTACGTGCATCACTGGGATGAGCTATTTTTGATTCCCTAACCTTTTATTCACCTGTAAAATAAAGTCAAGGTAGGGGTTTAGATTTTTCTTTCAATTAATACATAAGATAGGTGTGTGATTGAGTGATTTTTTTTTTGTACTAGCTGGCATAATTTTCAGATTAATGTGTTTCTACTTCTGGCATTCATGTTTCTGCAGGTTTGACAGGAGTACAAGCTTTTCAGTTTCCTAGCAGTTAGGGTTAGGTTCTGAGTGCAGATCGAGTGCAGATCTACTTATCATGATCTGAACAATAGTTGATGCTATTGGCCATCTTAGGACTTTGGCATATATTGTAAATTGTTGGATGAAGTAGTTGTCAAGGTTGTGGAATAAATGTTGGCAAGAGTATGGTAAAGTCTGCCACAATTATGTGGGTGTCTGCATGCTATTCATGTTGAATTCTCTATTCATATTTTGAGATCCCTAGCATTGCATACCTAAGTTTATTACTTAATTATCTATGAAATTTCCAAAGGTGAATGGGGTGTGTATGTAGCATGCAGATTATGCTTCCAGTTCTTTTATATGCCACGAAAAGAGGGTTTTACATCGGATTATTGATTGTCTAGTAGACTGAAATTCATTAGAAATTGATTTTTAAGGATAGAGATATAGGAACTCAAATTTCCCAATGCACATATTTATGGATTGTCACAAGTAATTACATTAAGTAGCAATCATTAAATGTGTTCATAGAGAAGTGCATTGAATATAATCCAAGGTCCTGATGCTATTACTGTGTTCTAAGTAGATATATTAACAATAGTATGCTCTTAGGTATTGAATTGCTGAATGAACCTCTAGCAACAACTATTCCTGTGGATGTTTTGGCTTCCTATTATTCAAACGGATATCAAACTGTGCAGAAATACTCTGCCACAACATATGTTATCATGTGCCATAGGATTGGAAATGTTGATCCACATGAGCTGTGTCAAATAAATGATGCATTTTCAAATATCATTGATTGGTCATTTACATCCATCTGCTGTACAAACACATCAGGACCAACAATGGGAGTGTCACTATCTCAGTCCGAGCCACTCTCAGGAGTAACCAAGGAAAATCATCACTCACTCTTATAAAAAATACAAATCCTAATTGACTCGTAAATGTCAAAAGGAGCTATATAGGTAAAGGTGAGAAAGCAATCATCAAGGCTTCATCACATTAAAGGACAGAGGTAGCCCTAGGACCAAGGTCCTTGTGGCCTTAAGTCAAATTCTAGGCATGATTTCAAGCCATAGTCTTAGGCCGAAAACCTAATCAAGAAAAGCAAAGAAAGGCGAGGGGCATATAAACCCTGATTTGGAAGTGCGAGGAGCTAATCAAATAGCCCACACAAAGCCAAGTCAAAAGAATTGTAGTCCAGAGGTCTGAAATCAATTTAGGAGATCCAAAATTCAGAAGCATAGTGCATATATTATCTAACTAGTTGTTTGGAAATCATTTTGAAGTTGTTCTCTCACTTGAGAAAAGAAGCATCCAAGTTCGAGTTTACTGAAGGCTTTTCAAGCTAAGTTGAATGAAGAATTGCTTTTTATGATATAACTCTGCGGCCAGGGGAGTTTTGTCGATCTCAAGATAGGTCAAATTTTGCCTTAGAACAGGAAGTAATCTGTGGGTTTTCGCTGAAGTAATTTGGAGGTGATCCGAGCTCTGTTCAGATATCTTTCTGTGAAAGATTATAACCCGATGTCAACCCTCTTTCATGAAGTCTTTCGATCATTCTCAAGGCTAATTATGTGACTGTTGAAAGGGTTTCTGAGGCCTGGTGTAAGGGTTTTCTGTGACAGACCTCTTAGCATTATTTGTCAAGACAATTTGAAGCAAGCAATCAACCTCTTTAAGGCAGCATCATCACTTTTGTTCAAAACTGATTTGGAAGTGTTATATGGGAAATTCATGCAAGATATTGGCTGAAAATTCATTGACCTAGTCTAATGCACTTCAAGGAATATTTTTGCCTCATGTAGGGCAGAAACAAGGCAACCCTCTCCAGGATAGCTTACCATGAATAATTTGATCTGAATCTAATGATTGTGTGATCTGAGATTGTTGCACTCTAGCATCTTGGATGAAGTTCAATTTATGAAATAGTGGATCTGTGAAATAATTATAGTCTTAATAAGAGTTACATTGAAGTTACTTAAGTCAAGTGTTAAGTGTGGCCTGCCTATATCTCTGAACTCTCAGAAGGCTTAGTCACAACAGTGGAAACTCTATGAACTTGAAGCACAACATCTGAAGCAGTAAGGTTTTCCTTCTCCATCATGTTGGAAGGCATTTTCAAACATATCTGTGGGATACTGTGTTTCGTTTCTAAAGGAATCAAAGGCTAATAAGTTCCGTGTCAGTTATGAGCAGTAATTTCATTAAGGCATTCATACTTGGCTTGTCTGAAGGCAGTTTCAATATCAACACATTAGGACCATGGACAGTATGAAGCATGAATCCTCATCACAAGGAAGAAAGTTATTAAAAGAAACTTCAAGCACTCCTATTGGCAGATAAACGTCTCATATCTCAAGGTATGACATGCATTAAAATTGAAGGTTGATTTATATTGCAAAATCATATTAAGGTCTGTGGCATAGAAACTTTTGTAAGATTGAGGCTAATATTTTCATTAAAGTATATCCTCTCAATTAAGTGTGAAAAGACCTTGAGGGATATTCAAAGAATTGTGGATCATCTTAGGCTTGTACAGTTGTGGCAAGAATGTGTACAGGTTAACAATGAAATATGGATCAACAGACTTGCGATATGCTTGGCAGACATCTTCAGATACACCAGTGGCACATTTTGCATCAATAGTCATCTTCAGGGATTACAGTAGTGCATCACCAGTCTCGAGGACTTGATGAGCAATTGGATAACCTTGCATCATTACTTGTTATGAGCTTAAGATGGTTCTAATATTCTATATGGCTAAGATCTCTTCTCTTGCTAATCATACAGATAACCTAAATTGGCTTGAGAAGTAAAGTCAAAATTGTATTGCAATATGTGATGAACTCTGTGTTACTGATTCTTGGCTTCAGTTAGTGTTCATCAAACATCGAATGGCCAGTATCATCTTGAGGGAAGAAGTCAATTTTTCATCAACAGTTTAAAGTGCATTCTTTTGCAGCAACATTGATTTTTTTGAAGAAATCTAGTACAACAGCCATTATATATATATTCGAAACATATTTATGACCTTATGAATCTAGCCCATGCTAACATGCTCTAAATTTTAAATTTATCATAGGTCAAAGAGCAGTCAATGGCCATATTCTGTCCCTGTTTATTTCTTTTTCAGCAAAGATTTTCTTTTCAATTCAAAATCCAAATCATTTAAAGTTATGCATCCAGTCAAAACTGGCTACACAATGAGTTTTATTAGGTTTTGAAAATACGCTATTTTAGAAATTCTCCATTTTTACAAGAGCCCAAGTTCCAAGCTTAAAATGGACGATTTTTAGTGCAACAACCAATCCTCCTTGCAACATTGTTTTAGTTTTTAGGACGGAATTGTGTGGACAACTCTGTAATTAGCAGCCTAGAGTTTCCTTAGATCCCTGTGGCTATTGAAGTCTGTTCATTGCATATTTATAGCATTAAAGGATGACCTCCTGTAGCAGTTTGCAGCCTTGAAAATCTCTAAAGTCTAGCAGAATCGAATATCCTCATCTCTGAAATATACGAAGTTTGTTACTTCGGACTGCCACAGTATAAATTCTGATGATATATATATATATATATATATATATATATATAATATATATATATATAATATATACAAGCCAACTTCATTATCAATAAAGCAGTAGTCCAGAATTAACTCATTATGGTGACAGTATAGAGGAATATTGAAGATTCAATTCCTTTCCACTTCAATAAGAAAAAAGGATTGAAGACGGATTAGTGATTGTTTTGCTAGGTGACTAATAATTTTATGTGTTGAATGAATGATATTTAACTGACATTTTCTTGTTTCAGCTCAAAAGACAATGCCAAAGGTGTTAACCACAACATCTTAACAGCTACAAGGTCAGATTAGAGTATGAAAGAGGAGGTAAATTAAATTAACAATTTGAGAAGGAAGCCAAAATAAGGGTCCATAGGTCCTAGAGGTTTAACTTGGCTCTGATACCATGTGTAAGAACCCAATTCCTATTATTAGAGCCTCAATCTATTATACACTAACAGATCTATTTTCCTGTTAATTTAAAAGTAATAAAACACTAACAAATCTATTTTCCTGTTAATTTAAAAGTAATAAAAGGAGCTTGCTGACCTTCTCACATAGCTTTACACATTTAACATCTTATCATTTTATCATAAGCAACATAAATTAAGGTGAACATTCCATTGATATCAACTTAACAAGAGTAGCCCATGGAAAAATACCTATTCTGGCGGTTGATGATAATACCTTTGTCTTATAGCTCCAGCTGACGCTTCTTCTCGCCGACCCAACCGGATTTACCTCCCAGCCAACTAGGAAACAAATTCCTAGCCCAGGAAACCTCCACAGGTTCCCTAGCCCTCCGTGCCCAAGTCCAACCAGATATAGTGTGTCATCAAGAAGAATGTGCAAAACCAGATAACAATACTTTCCTCCTCTCAAACCCAAGAAACCTCCATAGGTTTCCAAGGTCCCCCAAAATCATAACAAGTACAAACAATCACAACCAACCCCCACAATCCTAAGTAAAACCTCCCAAAAACTCCCCCCCTTTTCTCCCTTGCCCCTTCCCTTTTTATACCCTCCTTCCCTTCTCCATCTCAACCACCTCTCATTAATGTCATTCACTTCTCACCCATCCCTATAGTTGACTTCTCTCTCCCAAGTAAGCTAGGAGTACATTTGGAAATGTGAAATGTAATTACATAGAGAGGACCATGTCTACTCCTTAGTAAATGTGAGGGTACATTGGGTAATGTGAAATGAATATATATATTGATAAT
>APFE030654255.1:0-15403 GCA_000404065.3 Pinus taeda
GTTTGGGGCCAGATCAGCCAAGATTTCCAGTGATAGTGTGAGGTAATCTCACAAATCTTTCTGCCAATATTTCTCTCTGTAACTGAATAACCTGAGAGGTATTCAAAGATGTATTCAAAATTTTCTACTGCTTAATAATAATAAACCCTCAGAACTGTTGCACCGGTTTTCTCGCATTGGGCTTTTCCAGGGACATTTGTCCAAAAATAACGATGTCTATTGTGTTGTATTTTCTTTCTTGCTCAGTGTCTTGTTTCCGCTTATAATTTAATTAAGTGAAGGCTGCAGTGTATGTATTACGATATTTGCCGTAGGAAATTGTAAGTAATTTGTTTAAAAGAATTTAACAAACAGGAGTAATATCATCAATTGTTGTAGTAGGGGTTCTAGTTATGGAATTTTCACACCATGAGTTATGCGATGGTTAGTTTTTTATTGTATTTGGTGAATATGCAAGCAAGTGAAGTATGAAGGACTTGCAAGGGAATTTGGTGTTTGGGAGCTTGTGACCAAAAGGTCCTACTGGGCATTGTGGAAGCACCTCATAGCAACACCTTGTTGGTTGAGTGAGAAAGGGGCAAGTGTAGAGCAAAGCATGATAAGGGTTCGCATGATGAAGGAAAATTGTCTTATCAAGGAGATTTTGGCCATCAAATGGAACTCCTTTGGGAGTTTGGCAAGAAGGCCCCAAAATCGCTATAATGGATTGTGGGTAATCTAATCATCAAGGGAGATTAACCATGGTGAGCACTACAGGTCTAAAAGTGAAAGATAAAGGACGGGTGCCCAAAATCCTTGCTACCTAGTAGAAAGGAGACACATGGCTAGTTGTTGGAAGGTAATTATAAGGAGGTGGCATGGGGTTCTTGAATTGGAATCCTTACCATGGCTTTTCTAGGTGGTTGGTCAAGTAGCTCAAAGAAGTTACGAAAGCTCAAGGAAAGGAGAGGAGGGAAGATTTCACTTGAAACATAATTCGCAGCACAAAGAGGAGAAGAAGCATGAGAACAAGTAAGGGAAGAATAAATGAATCTATAACTCATGGCAAATAGAAGAGAAGAGAAGAGGAAGAAGTCAATTTAGAAGCAAGAAGTGGCAAAGCTAAAGAATTGTTTGATAGAAGAAACAAAGATGGGTCAATAGCTTATTGTGAGAAAAAGGTTGTGCTATGAAAAGAGAAGAGCACAAACTTAATTCAATATTGTAGAATTCCCAAATTAAACCCAATTTAGGACCTCATTCATGTCTTACTACCCCATTATTTATGCTTATAGGAAAAAAAACATCAAAATTCAATTGATGTTGAAAGAAACACTCAACATTAAATATCTTTCCAATTCATGCTTGGTTTGACGAGGAATGCAAAAAGGCAAGGAGAATGTGGAAAGAGTCAAACAAGGATAACATAAAGCTCAAAGCTTGCAAGCACTACAGGAGGAAAGAACTAATTTTCCATGGGAAAAGTAACCCCAAATTATTTTGGAAGGAGCTCCAACCATAGAAAGATGCAAACTGAAAATAGTATTACAACTTCTAAATGGTTTAACTATGAAAGACAACTCTATGAGCAGGATCCCAAGGTTGACCCTCCCCCCTTGGTCAACACTGATACTAAACTCTTCATGGTGCAAGAGGTAGAGATAGGTATCAAGAAGTTGGGTGTTGGAAAAGCAAAAGACTTAGTTGAAATCCAAGCAAAGTATCTAAAGTGGATCTTAAAGATTCTTGCACCTCACATTACAAAAATTTTCAACAACATCATACAACAGGGGTTCCCCATAGATTGGACAACTAGTCTAGCAATACCTCTTTTCAAGAGTGGTGACGTCAATAATCCCTCCAATTTTAGGCCCATAATGATAAACCCCTTGTTTGCAAAGTTATTTGGAAGCATGCTAGAAAATAAAATCAGCAAGTGGGCAGAAGAAAGAGATAAGCATGCTAAAGGGCAAGCAAGTTGTAGACCTAAACATTCCATAGTTGATCATTGTATAACTTTAAGGCACATCATTGAAAAACTTTGGGAGCAAAAGGAAGAAGCTTTTTGTTGCTTTGTTGATTTCAAAAAAAGCATTTGACACGGTTCCTAGGGATAAGCTTTGGCACAGAATGGAGGAACTTGGGGTTCCTAAACATTTGAGAATAGTTGTGCATAGGCTATATGAAGAGGTGAAAATCAAAATTAGAACTTCAACAGACATTTCTGAAAGTTTTAGAAGCGATATCGGAGTCAAGCAAGGTTGCCCATTGTCTCCTACCCTTTTTGGTTTATATAGTGACAAGCTTGAGGAGTGGTTAAATTCGCAAGAGGATGATGGTATCCATTTGGGCAAGTTTGTTATAAACATTCTTTTGTATGCAGATGACCTTGTTTTGATTGTTAAATCTACTCTTGGTTTGCAACAGCACTTACTATCCCATGAGCATTTATGTAGGGTGGGGATGCAAGTCAATATTAGCAAAACGAAAGTAGTGGCTTTCTCTAAAAAAAGAAAACATAACCAGCATAAGTTCTACTTTGAAGGCAACATTCTAGAAGAAGCTGTGGATTACAAATACCTCGGAATTGACTTCAACAAAAATCTAAGCTGGGATGGTTGTAGAAAGAAAAGAACTTTGGGGGATTGGAAAGCATTTTTTGCTTTTTAAAATAGGTGTAGAGAGGCAGAGTTATGGGACTGGAAAACCACTCAAACTCTTTTTGGGCTTCTAGTGATTCTGGTGATTCTCTATGGTTTTGAACTGTGGGCCAGTAGTACATCCAACATGCAATGGAAACAAATTGAGAAAATCCAGAAGTGTTTGATTACAAACAAATTCAAAATTAAAAGTGCAGTTCCTTATGCTATCTTGTTAAGTGAAACAAGGGTTGCTACTATTGAAGCAATTGCTATGGTGCAAGTCATAAGGTATTTAAAAAAATTGAGCAAATGGAAGAGGGCAGATGACCTAAGGTTGTCTTTAATGACATATTGTGCAAAAGAAAGAGGACTTGGATGCAACAAAATAACAAATGGTTTAGTAAATGGGGTATTTGCTTGAACACATGGCCCATAGACAATAAAGAGATAAAAATTTTGTTATGGATAAGTTCCACAAGCGTACTTGGGATAAGGAGCTAGGAAAAAGTACTAGATTGAAGTGTTTAATCCCACTCATAATCATCAACAAAAAAAGTAGATAGAGGCCAAAATTATTATTGCTCAGTTAAGGACTAATTCTCATCAACTCCGTTGTGAAACAGGGCACTGGAAAGGGCCAAAAGAAGTGTGGGAGGGAAGAGCATGTATTTTTTGTTCTTCCAGAAAAGTGGACACAGAAAAGCATTTCATTTTAGAATGTGAGGCCTTCAAAGACAATAGGGAAAGTTATGCAAATGTTCTTGCAACTTGCTTTTGGGATAATCTATTTAGCGAGTGGTTTGTCAAGAAATTGGGAGCGTTTATTGTAAGCTTCACAGGAAAAGAGTCGGATACATCAACGAAATGAAAAAGCAATTTGTCCCATAAATTATCTTTAGCCTCGTAAAAGTTAAAATAATTTTATTTCTTCTTTCTTATCTTTTACTATTCAACATTTACATTTCATTCAAAGTATAAATTCACTACTATATATGACTCATTAATTCTCAAACATTAAAAAAATCTTTAATAATATAAAATACCACATTATTTTTCCCCCAAATTTAATGCACGTGTCCCCTTCATCATTCTCGTTCATTTCTTTATATTAATATATATTAATTTTTTTTATTTTTTATCTTTTTTCTTCAATTCAAAAAAAAACAAAACAAAACAAAAAACAAAAACAGGTTTTATATTCATATAAAGGATATTTACAAAGAGAAATACTTGATATGTGCTTAAAGATGATAGATGTAAGACTTAGCTGAAGCTGAGCACAACCAGAGACAGGAAATCTAATATGGAAGATAAAGTAGAAATCTGTAGCAAAAACAGATAATGTCCACCATAGACACATGTATATAGTATATACATACAGGTCCATCTAGATTTAGCCACCCCATCAAAAAGAGAAGATCAAGGAGGAAAAGACAGGGGTACCTTTTATGAAGAGGAAGAGTCTATTAAGCATAGGAGGACAAAAAAGCCAAAAAATGAACTAAGTACCCAGTAAAAAGAAATCTTCTATTTGATATGTTTTTGATTCCATTTGAATCGCCATTTTCCATATACCAGGCTGAATTGTGAGGCCCTTCTTTGATAGTTCATCGGCACGAGAATTATAGGACCTGTCCACATGATTGATTGAGTAATCCTTTTTGTTGTTCCATAATAGTTTTATCTTGTTCATCCATCCAGATGACAAGGAGTTCTTAATAGATAATTTCCCTGTAACCTGTTCCATTATGATTTTGGAATCACCGTATCTCTGTAGGTTCTGAATATTCAGGGAGGAGCTTAGATGAAGGAGACCCGCGGAGACCAGCCAGGGCCATAGCTTCGGCCTTATTGTTTGTGCCATTACCTCCATTCCAATAAAAGGAAAAGTGTTGGACTTCATTTATCAATATAAGACAGCCACAAGCACATGAACCCCGTTGAGCAGCCCCATCAAAGAAAGCTCTCCGATAACTCATCATAATCTTCCTCTGATACTTTGAATTTCTGGAATTCCCTGAAGTCAACTTCTTAGGGATAAAATTATACAACGAAATAATCTGCTCCAAAACAAAGTTTTTATATTCCATCCCATCTTGGAATATTACTTTATTTCTTCGCTTCCAAACTGTCCATAAAAGTAGAAGAGGAATTGATCTTAAAGAAGATTTCTGAAAGCTCCACCAGCACAATGCATCTTGTATTGTTGTTGATCCACCAAACTGAAACCAATGAAGTTTGCTAAATCCCTCCATAACTAATGAACTAATGAGTGAAACCGCAGGAAAAAAAAATGTGATTATTGTAATCGATAATGGTAAATTTAATTTATATTAATATAAATTAAATTTACCATTATCGATTACAACCTATAATTATTAGTTTCAATAACCCTAAATACTACACAAACAATATGCATTGAATCACTCATTTATTTGGATATGATTAATAGAAAATAAAATAATTCATTTTTTAAGCATGTAACTTATTATATTTGTAGGTGGGAATCGAAAATTAGAGCATCCCATGAAATCTGAGCCAGTACGCTGCACCATTTCTCCCATGGCCGAACTTGAAACCGATTGATCGCAAGGGTCATGACAGGGTCACACGGTACAGGTCATATAAAAAAGTAGACCCAAGACACTAAGCTATATTCTGATTAAACACGTGGGACCCACAATGCACGTTAGAGGAAACAAATAAACCAACACGTCGTACGTATCCCATACACGTATGACTAACGTACACGTCATCTAAAATAAATAAGCAGCAAGTAGAATGGTTTGGCAAGAGCTAACCAGCCTGCCATAGGGCATTAAATGCCCGTATGGAGGCTGGCTCTATTATGTATGTCAAAATGGGTAATAGGCGCATACATGTGTTATGCATCGTAACTCCGGTCAGTTTCCGGCGTCGCGGGACCCATCACGCCCGAGCGTTCACCGGGACCCATACCCTCGCGCCAATTAACCAATTTTAATTTTCAAAAATAGCTCCCGCTCCCGAGACTGCTCTGTTTTGACCCTCTGCAACCCGACGGACCGCCCGCGAGATTGCTCTGTTCTGACCCTCTGCAACTCGACGGACCTCGCAGCAATCCCGGGCGCTTTCACCCACCTCGCAAGCAAATATACAAGAAATGTTCCCTGTTCCCTATATGTTTCCAGTGCTGAAATATACAAGAAATGTTCCAGAAACATATCTAAAGCTTATCCTCTCCAATCTGGGGAAACTTCTAAGAGAGTTTCTGGATCATATGGAGAAACCTGCCTTTAATACCCATCTGAGGCAAATTTCAGCATATTTGTTTTCTCTATTTCTCTCTCGAGATATATATCATTTCTGCGTTTCCTCAAACTTTGAAATATGATGTTGGGGAAATTTTTGACATTTCTTGACATTTGGTGATATAACAATAAACAGTTCCAGATCTGAAGTGCTGAGTACTTGCACCCATCTAAATTCACCTAAAACGCATCTTAGGCCTATTTCATGGTTATTTTAGTGTTACCTTCTGTGCAATTACCTCTTTTTCTACTCGCATGACAGCTGGTAGCTTGTGAAAAATGGTCAATATGTTGATGTATCTATGAAGAAATGTCTAAAATTATAAATGTCTGGATATAGTAGGACTCAGAAACATTGAATTCTTTTTTTCAAGGAACAATTAAAAACTTTCCCTTTTTCGGCAAACAGACAATCAAAGCTTAGTTTCTCTAGAGGCTTTGCTCCAGCTAGCTGTTTTTCTTGTGATAGACAAAAAAATGAATGTTTATATCTGGCCTTTTAATGAAGGAGTGAAAACTGTTGTAGCTTCATTATGGTCTGTCGTAATGTAAACTGTAAATCAGGAAGAACCATTGCCCATTGCAGTTCTCTGACTTCATGAAGATGTACCTGTTTGTATCATGTGCAGTAACATATTTACAACACAACAATGGAGGCATCACAATGTTCGGATTTGTAATGGATCGTGGTTTTTTATATACACTATTTGCCTTTGAATTCTCTTTGGTAATGTGGATTCTTAGTGAAGTGACTGTCTTGTCATAAGTTTGCAATCTTTTGACCATATTTGAGGTGTGTATTAGTCTTTAGATTTAAGGCCGAGCTGATTTGCTTGGCTTTGGAGAATTTATGTTCTGTCCTCCACGGTTGATTGTTATATTATTCTTTTCTTGTCTAATTATTGCAATTTTGTATATGAAGTTGAGGGCAAGGTTATGAATATCAGATTTCACGCCCTTCCCCTTTTCATCATTTGGGCCATCTGGCTTACAAGAAATGAATCCCTTTTTCAGGACAAGCACATAAGCTCAGAAGCAACTTTTCTCGGGTTAGGAAGTATCTAGACTCTATGTGAGTTCTGAACATACAAACAAAACAAAAGAAAGCAAACATAGAGAACTGGCCCCCAGCCATAGACACAGCCATTTTTTATGGTTTCTTCAATGAGGCAGGTAATGTTGATCCCAATTCTTGTGGAGCTGGGGGACAGTTAGTCATCTCTCCTTCCCTTAAATTAACATCTGAATATGGATTAGGAGGGAGAACAAATAACATAGCTGAAGTTAAAGAAGTCACAATTCTGATGAAGCCAGCAAGAGATTGTAGAGTGGAAAAGTTAAATACTTATGGTGACTATCAGCTGGTGATTGATTGGCTGACTGGCACAATAGTAAAAAGAAACATCCAACTGCATGGTAGCCTCCTTCACGCTGAGGAATTAAAAGTCTTTTGTTGAGATAAATTTTAAATGCATATGCAAGGAATTCAACAGTAAAGCAGATTATCTATCCAAGCAGGTTTCACAGAGATACAAGTTTTGTAATGATCAAGTCCAGCAGATGGGGCAGAAGAGATTTTGCCTCATAGAAGCACTGCTATCTAGGTGCCTTCCAATTTTCTGCTGCTTTTATCATGAGGTTGCAGAGCTTTGTTATTTCCCTTTTATGCACTGTTATTGTAGTTTATGCTAGTGGCTATATACTCAACAGAAGGGGAAAACCCATCTTTGTGCAGAAGTGCCCAAAGGCCTCTGAATTTTGGAATGCAATTCTTTTATTGGAATGAATGGAAAGATAATGATTTTTTCCACTGGAAAAAAAAATGTTGAAGGAATATTGCCAACAAGGATTATTCATAAATTAAAAACTAAGACTAATGACATCCCAAGGCCTATCACCAATCAAAGGCATGAGTAAAAAATCTTGGGCAGGTGTTATTTCCAATTAACATGAGGCAACGATATATGAAATTAATTCTGAGGATACAAATGGGAAAATGCCTTCATAAAAGGATCAGATGAAGGGGAAATGTTGTTTTTTCTTCTCTAAAAGGCCTATACTTCATCAATATAAGAATGCAACACTAATCATCTAACTACAAGACAGCTCGCATAACCTTAATTATCAATTAAAGTAGACATATTAATAATTGGGAGGGATTGTTCGCTCTCACAATTAACAACCTGTACTGAATTTTGTAGATTGTGAAATTTGGCATCATCAACATATGCAAAAACAGGGTGCAAATGGTGGAAAACAGTACCATCATTAACAAATTCTTGCATAGCCTTATTATCGATTTAAGTGGAAATATCAACAATTGGCACGGATTTTTCACTCTCACAGTAAGCAATCTGTACTGGATTTTGAAGATTCTGAAACTTGGCATCAACAACATATACAAAAAACAGGGGTGCAAATGGTGGAAAACAGTAACATGTTACATCATTAGCAAAATCTTCCATAACCATAATTATCAATTGACGTGGAAATATTAACAATTGAGAGGGATTGTTCACTCTCACAGGAAGCAATCTGTACTGGATTTTGTAGACTGTGAAACTTGGCATCATCAACATATGCAAAAACAGGGGTGCAAATGGTGGAAAACAGTAACATCATTAACAAAATATTGCATAACCTTAATTATCAATTGAAGTACAAAATATTAATAACTGGGAGGGATTGTTCATTCTCACAATAGAGAATCTGCACTGCATTTTGTAAATTTTGTTCACTCTCACAATAAATAATATGTACTGGATTTTGTAGATTGTGAAATTTGGCATCATCAACATATGCAAAAACAGGGATGCAAATGGTGGAAAACAGTAACATCATTAACAAAATCTCTTGCAAGCACATTCTTATCCCATTGTTGATTATTTTTTACCAATAATCTATAGATATTGAAGGAACCATAATACCATATGAACCACTAGTATAAGCAGACAGCTAAGTGACAAGAAGGTACCATACTACAAATTCATCTGAAAGATATGCCATGCATGTGAGAACTTAAAATCCCAATCGAAGAGAGGGTTTCATATTTATTTCATGCTCAAACTTTATCCACCGCTTCATTTGACTTTCTTTAGCATCAGAGTGGTTCATGGCTGTAGCATCTTAATGCATTGATTTGTGACTAAAATTATTTATGGTGCAAATCCAGTTAAGAATTGACTGCATGCAGTTGTTATCTCTTTCAGTTCTAGGCACTACTCTTCATGGCTGAATTGAATCTCATGCTGGATTTTTTGTCTTCAGCATTCTAGGGAACCATGCTTGTCCTCACTAATGCATTGATCAAAAGGCTGGAGTAATTATTTGGCAATTTAACTCCATTTGAAGCTGACCTCTTTGACAATAGCAAGAAGCTTATTTAATGAGCCTTATTATAAGTACAATTTGAAAATGGAATTTCCCATTTGCCTTTTTGTTTACACAGACTAGCTCTAGAAATTAGCTGCAGATAGGCAACCTGAGAAATGGAACAAACTCTCTTGTTGGTTTAATGCACTCAGGGAATTTGATTGGGCTATGGAAAAACAGATAAGTGTTGTTGAAACCCCACAAATGCAAGCAACCATAAGCATATTAACCCAGAGGATTGTCTAGTGGGCAAGAGACAGCAACATGCCAAAATAACATCTACAATAATGAGACAGCCTGATATCTAAGAGTTCCAATTCTGCCTTTATGTACAATACATTATACTGTTATCCAAAAAGGATGTATCAAGCTTATAGTAGCAAAAAGGCAAATAACCTTTTCCTGGAGTTTGTTAGAGTTCAGCCAACATTTACACTGAGATTTTATATGCTTTGAGTTCAACAAAAAGATTTCAATAGCTCAATACAATAACCGTACAAAATTGAAATTAGATAATGTTGTACATATCCAGAAACATTTTCAACCCATCATGCACACAACATGTTCTTGGATTAGGAGAGCCCTTTATACGGTTATGCCCATATTATATCCATGAATACTCATCAGCTCAAATATTTGTCATCTCGCCGTTGATTGCTGGCACTTTGATTGTTCTCTTCACCCGTTATTTCCTGTATAGAGTGCAAGCGGCGATACAATCCGACTGGTTGTACAATAGGGGGCATCACCCTAGGGTGTGGAACTGAAATGTTATGGGTTGAGGTAGGCTGCCCAATGAATGAATTTGGTGCAATTGGTGGAAACAACCAGGGGGTTCGATGATCAAACGGGAGAGGTGGACGTGATGAATCAAATGGAAAAGGAATCAATGAACCCCCCATATTTGGATCCACATTATTCTCATGAAATAAACGAACTTGACAACTTGAAGTATTTTGAGATGTGGAATCTTCAATTGTAACAAAAAAAAAAACACATTGTTATGCAATTGCATTGAAGGCGATGAAGATAATGATATTTTGAATTTCACATAAAATGATACATCAATTGATATTTCCATACCATTATTTTGTAAAATATAAACTTGTACCCTTCTAGATGTGTGGTCCAGATTGATTTCTTTTGTAGAAGAAATCTCCAATTGTTCGTTCATGCTTCTTTTCCTTCCACAACACAGTCCAACCTTTAGAAACTGTGGTCCATCTTTTCTTGATTTCAACGTAGGAACACTTTGCCACCTTTTTTTGGTTGGGCTCAAGAAACTATGTCGCCTCTTGGTAGTGACCTTGGATGGAGTAACAACATCAAATTTCTTATTATTGTACTCTTGGCTTACATTTTTTACCAATTGATTTAGTGCATATGCCTGCTCCAAAGTTGTGGGTGTTATTTGTAATAAACCCCTCAATCTCTTATGAGTTGATGACATCACAAGTTTAATTTCCTCATCGATTGTTAGGGCGCTATCTGGCCTTACAATGGTTGAATCAGTGGAAGGAGAAGCTGGAAGGTTCAATTCAATTTCTGGGGTCATCACAAACGATTCATTTAAATCAAGTAAATATCCAGGTCTTTCTGTAATAGACCTAGAGACATTAGGCAATTCATTGCCCCCCGAAACATTGCTAGTCACTACCATCTCAACTTTCAAAATATGCTTACAAATATTGCCATTTAGGGCCCATTTGCAATTACAAAAGTTTAGGTTCAGCCCTTTATAGATGACATGATACCATGTATCACGAGTTGCCATAGTTTGGCTACGAACCAAATACTCACTTTCCTTGTTTCCATCAGCCATACAATCTTCATCTGGGATATTCTTTGCTTTGCACTTACTTAAATTTATTTGTTGCTCAGTTTTTGAAGCTTGGACAAAACCAGCTTTTTTTAGACGTTGCATGTGAATGTAATACAACTCAACCTTTTTTAATAACAGGTGCAACAGCGAATCCACCCTTTCTATGGGACGCATTGTTCTTCTCACAAAGGTACCTTTGCTTTAGATACCGGTGATAAGATTCGATAGCATTATTAGTATCCTGGTTGGAATGTGGGAAGTCCCTATATGCTTTTGCCCACATATCTGGAATAAAAACATATATTAGATGTGAAGAAACAATAGAAAATGGTCAATTACAAAATAAACTGATAAAATGCAACTTTAAGAAACTTACATAATTTGTTGTTGTTTAACCAGTTGGTTGCAAAATAATCCAAAAACACAGTTTCTTCTTTGAATTCATCAAAGAAACTTTGAATTTCATGTTGCACAGATGCATCATCTTTACACGAATGCATGATTAATCCTATAGCACGGAAGATACGGACTTTATTTTCCTTTCCCCTGACTTTAGTTCCGACATTTTTCAACCACGCTCTACGGACATGCAATACACACAATAATAGTGTACAATTTGTGCAAGTCCTGAAATAATATAACATTATAAGAGAATATCCTTGAACATTATTGATTTTTATATCTTCTAAAAAGAAAAAACTGGTTCACCTTAATGCCTCGATTTCTACTCCTGCATCATCTGTGATCACAGCGCGGACATGCCAATCTGGGTTTTCCTTTTTCCCATTTGCAAATAATTGTGACATCCATTTACAAATATCAAGAGTACCATTTCGTGATGATATGACCCATGCCACTGGAATCCCATTGTGATTATCATCAAAAGCCATTATGGTGTATAGTTGATACTGCATTACAATAAGAAAACAAGATTATAAGCGTATAAGATGACGACATTGAAATAAAGTTGAATAAATGAAGTTTTGGTAAATATGTTTACCCCATATCTGTTAGTGCTAAAAGTGGAGTCCATTGATAACATGTTGTTGTGTGAGTATTTCACCATCATTGAAAGCATCCACTTAGTTTGTAAGCCTATAATGAAAGGGATGTTTTTAACAACATCTTGTTGTTGGTAGAAGAAAAAGCTCTCTGGGCACTCACTAACCCAATAATCCACACTCATTGGATCACTTTCATGCTTCACATACTCCAGCCTCTTGATATTACTGTACATGTTTGACACATCTTTTCTTGTCAAGAAAGAATCTCGAGGTGCCCCTGTGAACAACTCACTAGATCCATACCTTAAATCAAAGATAAATTTTTCCCAGATCATCGTAGCATTAAAACTATCACGAACCAAATCTTCAACAATAGTTCGTATATGCTCTGTTAAATGCGGCGCAAAATTGAATTTCTGCGGCATGCCATTTGCCTCATTTCCATGACAAACCACATTTTTGTCATCAATATGTCTACATGTTGTATATATTAGAACAACATCATTTGGTCTAAGAGCAAGTCGTCGCATAATAAAGTGACACTGACAACCAACTTTGATGTTGTGACGTGGAAGACGTTTTTTAGTTGTAAATCCAGGTTCAGCTACATTGCTGGATTGTACGTGATTTGGACCATAGGCACACCAATATTTGTGATCAAGAATTTACCAAAAATTAAATAAAATATTTATGCATGTTCGACATAGTGAACTTAAAATCAAAATTATATATTAGTATATATATATGATATATATATGATATATAGATAGAGAGAGAGAGAGAGAGAGAGAGACTCACACAACATATTCTAGATATGTTGAAGAATTTGTCCGCTTGATATCCTTCACATCTTTAATTCGTCGAGTCTTAGCAACAAATTGAGTAGGTGCACTTTCCCTCATTTTCTCTCCACTTATAAAATCCTCAAGTCGACAATATGGAATAATCGCGACTTGGTCTCCTGCTACTTTTGTCCATGTCAAATCTTCCGCTAAAAACTCTATCATTCCTTCTAGGTCCTCAACCTCCAACCCATTGATCAAGTCCCACTTCTTCATTCTTCAAATCCCTATACAAATGAGGGAACACGAATATTGACTAAACATATGAGCAACAATTCATGCTATAAATATTGAACACCACTTGAAATGCAATTTTTTGTACTGTGTGAATTTACACTCAAGACCCTTCAATATTTCCTACCCATGCACAAAACAGTATTATAGACTTTCAAATGCTTCATATTGGTATATTCAATACATTGTTGAAAGAAACATAATAACATGCAATATCTGTTGCAAAGAAAATCCCTGTTCAGAAAATCCCTATTCAGAAAATCCCTGTTCAGATGATCCCTGTTCAGATGATTTCTGTTCCTATAATAGATGATCTTTACAAATATGATCCATGGCAGCTTCTAGGTATATTTTCATTTCTCCCCTCTAATCCTTGTACCCATATTTCTAAACAGATTATAGAAGGTGTGATCAGATGGATTTCAGGACTGAAAGGAAAGAAGTTTGCCAAGGTCTGGAAAGCATAACTCAATTGAGAAGATCATAATTTTTTTTCCATGCATTTTCTTTTCACTAATCCTTACCTTGAAGGTTGGCTTTCCTTCCCGAGGAAGACACTAACGTATTAGTAGCCCCAGTAGAGAGTAGGAATGTTCCAATTCATCATGTTCCTAGTTTCAGTATGACTCTGTTTTGTGAACGAAGGAACTGGTGAATTTCTCCAGAAAGCTTCTAAAAAAGAGAAAATTATTGCCAAAATGTTTGATCATTTTGGAAGCATCAATTAGATTTTGCTTTGTCTTTTTATCTGATGAAGAAATGAATTTAGGTTCTGTCTGCATTCTTCTGAAAGGTCATAAAGTGGTATTTTGATTTTTTACTGATTTAATGTGCATAGAACTAGTTAAAGGCATATATACATACATATCTTTACTGTGCATATAATAAGTTAAATGCATACATACATTCATGTCATTGGTATGTACAGAGCATGTTAAATGCATATATACATATATGTCTGCACCTAGGATATAGACCAAAAGGACTTATTTTCTTCATTTGTTGTTTTGCTTAACTGAAGAAATATATATTGTCCAACTTTAGTTACTAGAAATTTACAAGAATACAAAAGGGTCTTTGGGTTGCATTTTCTCATGTGATTTTCTGTAGAACATAACATACAAACCTGTCTGAATTGATGCAAGAAGCCCAGTGGGTTGAGTAAATGCAGATTTAGACCTATATTGGCGAGTTGTAACAGGGTGCACAAATTGGTGGATAGAGGCTTCAAAAAACTTTCCACGCGGCTAGACTCAGGCAAGGATGGTCACTTGGGTAGGGCACTAATAGAAGGTTGTGCCTTAATTTTTATTCATTTTCAGTGCTATTGCTTATACGCTGTGGCAGCTTCAACTCACTGCCCTTTATTTTTGTTTGTGTACTAGGTGGGAGCTTCAATCCAGTTTAAGTAAAAAAATTCCAGGGTGCAAAGGTTTTATGCGAACTCTTATCAGGCTGGTTTTTATAGCAAGGTTGAGATTCAAATTTCCCTATTTTATTAAGACTCGCACCTTAAATATGATTATGCCTGTGAACATTTAAAATTTGCAGGACCAGCAATGCCCCCGGTCAATGGGTTTTGTTCAATGGGATATATACACAAAATATATAAATATTCCCCATCGTCGGCAATGGGCCAATATACGCTGACAATATACGCCTGCAATTCCCTGAACACATGTGGAGCACTGTGTCTTCCCACGACAAAAGAATGAATCGTAAAGAGATGTGAATGCACGCGTGATCAATTATTGGGTGATGGCAATGCAATTGGGAAAGAAGAATCCTCTGTTCTGTCAAAGGTTTGCGTATCTGTACACGAGTTTGAATCAGAAACGAGAGTTTGAATCCTGTGTTATTTACCTCACGCCCGGATTGCCTGCGAGGTGGGTGAAAGCGCCCGAGATTGCTGCGAGGTCCGTCGAGTTGCAGAGGGTCAGAACAGAGCAGTCTCGCGGGCGGTCCGTCGGGTTGCAGAGGGTCAGAACAGAGCAGTCTCGGGAGCGGGAGCTATTTTTGAAAATTAAAATTGGTTAATTGGCGCGAGGGAATGGGTCCCGGTGAACGCTCGGGCGTGATGGGTCCCGCGACGCCGGAAACTGACCGGAGTTACGATGCATAACACATGTATGTGCCCATGACCCATTTTGACATACATAGTAGAGTCATCCTCCATACGGGCATTTAATGCCCTATGGCAGGCTGGTTAGCTCTTGCC
>APFE030654259.1:4121-42727 GCA_000404065.3 Pinus taeda
TACCTGCGTACTTATACGCTCTGTATGTAAAGGGGAGGGTGCGTACCCCTGTGAAAGTCAAAAGGCGCAATTTTATCTTAAAAAACTCACTTTGGGTTAATTCTAGATGTTTCTAGAAGGAATTTTGACGTGGATTGTTCGCTCCAAAGTGGTTCATGCATCCCAAAAGAGAAGGAGCTAATCCCTTGTTAGGAGGAGCTATCCCTTTGAAGGAGGATTCTATTCCTTTGAAGGAGGACCTAGTAACTTCCCTCCATTGCACTATAAATTGAGGCATTGGGTTAGTGGCTAAGGAGGTTAGAAGCTGAACTTTTGAGGGTAAATGCTAGTGAAATCAAGACTTCCCATTTGAGCTTAAGAGGAGAGATCACATACCTTTTTGGCTTCATTGGGGAGTGAGTGAAGCTTGTCAAAGTAGAGGAGACTTCTTGTTGGACCCTGGGAGGAGCTTGTACAGCGTCAAGGTGAAGGTTGTAAAGTTCTTCTTCTTTTGAATTAATACAATCAAGCTCATTTTTCTCAACAAGTATCTCATGTTATTTGTTTCATGGACTCCTTGGCTTTCATGTTAAATATGTTTTATAATACTGGTTATTCAGGTGCTATTTAATCGTTTGCCTTGTTTGTGTTTGCAGGTTTGCGACAAAGGAACTTACTTGGATCAAAGGAGCGAAGGAATCCCCAAACTTGTGTTGGACATGAGGTAGGCCTTAAACACATTTGTTTTCCATTATTTATAAAACACATTTAGAGAAAGATAGTGTCTAGTTGGTTTGCTTGTCATTAGGTCTTCATTAGATTCTAGGAAGGTCTATCTTGTCTGCAAGATCGACTCATTCCACGTGACACTAACCATGCTTCTTTTATTTTCCATTAATGTCATATTCATTCTTTTTGTAATTCCATTTTTCTGAGGTGTGTATGGAGTAGTCTTCTACCGTGGCATACACTATTTATTACAGGAACCTTCAAATTCTTTCTTGCAGAACTCTCCACCATTATTTGTCCTCAATACCTTTATCTTTTTCTCTGTCTGGTTTTCCACCAGAGCCTTAAATTCTTTAAACCTATGAAAGACATGAGATTTCTTCCTGAGGAAATATATCGATGTATTCCTTTAAAGCTCATCTATAAATGATACAAAGTACATAAACATACCTAGTGATGGAACCGGCACAGGTCCAAACACATCATTGTGCACAAGCTCTAATATCCATTTCACCCTCTTAGCACCGAAGGGGAAACACACCCTTTTTTGCTTCAAATATACACAATATTCACAAAAATAAAAATCCAAAGAGAAATTAGAAATACCTTCTACCATACCATTACCATGAAATATTCAAAGGCCCTTCTTTCGAATATGTTGAAGCCTTTGATGTCGTAGCATGGTATTTTCTCTAAAGGCCACTAGATTTTTTGCTCCACTTTCAGGAACCACAGAACTATTGCACCCATAAATAATAGTACTACCCAGAATCTTGTACAAAATTCCAATCCAAATTCCCTATGTTAATACCAGTGGTCCCCAACCATATTGCAGGTATCTTTCTCGAACATTGTTTTTACACCTGGATCATCCATCTTGCTTACACAAATCAGATTTATGGACAATGTAGGAATATGTAGAACACTCATAAGTGTTCTAATCCTTTCTCCTTGCAAATTCAATATCACTTTTATGTGGTCGACGATTCTAGCCTTTGTTTTATCCCCTAAGAAGACATCCCCACCATCATATTTCTCATACTCACAGAACCACTCCCTATGGGGAGTGAAGTGAATGGATGCACCTGAGTCAATCAACCATGGCTCATTATCTACATGTTTACTTGTAGAAAAATTTAAGTACACATCCCCACCTTCATTTGAGGTGTTTTTGGCCTCTGCAAAAGGATCATCATTAGATCCATTTCATTTCTGAAGAGCTTTATATCTATAGTGCTTTTTGAAATGCCCTTCCTTTCCGCATTTCCAGCACACCTTTACAGGTTTTCCTGGAGATTTAGATATCCCTGTAGATTTATATCTCCCACTCAAAGACTTATTTTTGTTTTTGTTCTGGGAACATCCTTGTATAGACAAGGAATCTCCATTCTGGCCTCCATCTTTTTCCGTCTCATCTCCTCCAATGACAAGGATGAGACTATTTCATCAAAATCCAAGGTAGTTGCATTGTTACCTATTACAGCAACTAGACTATCCCATGAATCTAGTAGAGAACAACAACCTAATGCACTTATATCCATCTAAAGTTTTAATATCAATAGAAAAAAATTGGCTTACCACAATATTAAAGGTGTTTAGATGCTCTGTCATCGAGTTTCCATCCTTCATCCTCAGGTTATACATCCTTTTCCGTAGGAACATTTTATTCACCAGAGACTTAGATTGGTAAAAATTCGCTAACTTGTCCCACAAATCATTCACCATAGCTTCCCCTAATACATTCAAAAATATTGAATATGAGATACATAATCATATTGTGCGCTTTTCTTTATGATCTAACTTCACCTAGTATTCATGTGACATTGTCGTTGTTTCAGTACCTGAATCTTCAATGATCCATTGATATTTATCCACCAGCAGATCCTCCATATTGAGTTTCCACAACTCAAAAATCTGACCATTAAATTTCTTGATCTCTATCTTTCCATTGTTCGTCATCTTCTTTCACTGCAAAAATTGATCCTGAAGATCTCCCACTGAATAGGGTCTACCAAAGGCTCGATAAAAACCCCTCAGTGGCAAAGCCATCCCCTTGAAGCTGAAACAACTTTGATACCAAATGTAGGTTTTAACGCTATACAAAAATTACCTGTAGACAAAATCTAAAAAAAATAGAAAATAAACAATGACGAGAATATAAAACAAATAAACAGAGATTTCCCCTAGATCCCAAAACTGGGACTACTAGATTGATTTTTATTTATGTTCATTTCAATGTTACAATACACACACACATATATATATTAGAACATAAAACCCATTCCATTAACCTTGGATTAGAACATAATTGTAGTTTCGTTAACCGGATCTATAAAATACCATGGATAGAAAACCAACATGTCCAAAACCATGTGCAAAACCCATGCACAAAATCATAGGTAGGTCCATCGACCTAATATAGGGTCCAAAAAAATATTCATGGGGTGTTTCCCCACATCGCATGCATAGGGGGCTACACCACCCTATGACCCCCCTTCTATTATCGACACAACAAACAAGGGGGGCTATCACCCCCCCGTGCATGTGACTAGTTGTGAAAATAATATACGCACACCCAACACAAGCCCTCCAAGCAACTAAGAGCCTCTAGTTGCTCCGATGAGCCTACCTGAGTGTGACTTTAGCCTTTTTCTGCCAGTGTTATGCCAATGACTATGAGACTTAAGGCTATTTTCTAGGGCTAGGACCGAGTCACTGCGTAGAACTCCATGAAACTTCCAGAAATCATAAAAGACATGAATATAATGATTTTGATAACAAAATTGATCAAGGAATTGAATGGATCCCTACCAGCCATGAAAATAATTTCGTCTAACATGTCACCAATATGAAATCTATAGGTCACAACAACATATTTGAGCATAATGGTCTCATACTTATATGAGAATCACTAAGAAGCATTGATGCCCTATCACAATAGTTTCATTATCAGCTATTAGGTCATATATTCATTGTACATTGATTTATTAATCAAAACATGATGAGAGACAAACATCATCACTATCATAAAACTTACTCATAACCGAGACATAACCAACATAAATAACAAGGATATGACAGCCATGAAAACCACATATGAACCAATACATTTACACATAAAATACCAAGGAGAAGGAGCTCTTATTAAAGAATGCATAGGTCAACCAGGTATGGGACTTCCACGAACCACCCAACCATAGATTGGGTTGAACCAAATCTCTCTTTGATCCAATCACCCCCCATGCCACATTCCAAGTATGAATGTGGGATCTCATGAAACAAATCCAACAAAAATGAACCAGGGCTTCTAGAGGCCAAACCATATCAACCCTCAACTAGTGGTTCCACCTCATAGTTGGACATCACTAACCATCACCAGATTGGTCTCCACCCAAGATATTCAAGGCTCAAGAGCATTTGTTCCAACCAAGGCTTCCAGGACTAGTAACTGAACCCACAACTGCTGCTGGGCTCTAGAGTGTTTTTCCAACCAAGGCTCTAGGATTATTAGGTCAACCCACCAAGGGCTCCAGAGAATTTTTCTAACCAAGGATCTAGGACTAGTAACTCCACCCAAGATGTTACGGGGCTTCCAAAGTGTTTGTCCAACCAAAGCTCCAGGAACTAATAACTCAACCCATAGCCAAAGGAATATGAGAACCAAGTAGAAAAAAAAATTAAAACCCACAACACCATGACTATATAGGAAATGTCAAGGTTAGGGAGAACCATTATCAATCCAGGCAATCATCCATGTCAATGATAAATCATAACCAAATAACCATATGCATATGCCATGCATGCCAAAACTAGCAAGGTAATCATAAATGCAACTTGGTACCTACAAGAAAAACCCATTATAGCAGTTGATCCTGATGTCCTCTTGTTCATTCCTAATTTTCCTTTGCCTTCTTTCTCCAAATCCTAAGTATGCTACACTCCTCCAATAGTGCTCCAAGAAAACTCTAAGTATCCAAGAGTATGAGAGAGAGAAGGAATAGAGAGAGAGCTCCAAAACTGAACTGACAAAATTATGTCAACTGATCCTCATAAGCCTTTTTATTAATGAAGCCTCTATTTTCTTTAATTTCCATTGTTTTCATTCATTTCCCCCCTCACATGCAACCTGTGACCTTTCACCTTCATTTTCTCCTAATTTCCATTATTTTCATAAATAAAATGCCCATTAATGCCACTTTGTCTTTCCAAAGCCTTCGCCAATTTCCATAGCCATTAATTAATCATAAGTGATCCCCATCACTTATGTTTATGCCCAACTTTTAGCTTGTAATATGTGTCCCATGACCAAGGTCTTATTTTTCCTTTATTAACATTATTACATGGATTTTTTACTAGGTTTGTTACACAGGTGTGCTATAGGATTTTGATTGGTATAATAAGAGGATACAAATATTGTTCTTTTCGACCAAGAATAAGGGGAGGGGTCCACCATAACTTCATCATCCATTTTTGACACCACTTGGCCTCTTCTCCACCCAAACTACCACTTTTGTCCATTAAAAATACTCATTTTCACCCCTTTTTCCTTCTCTTCTCACACGAAAAAGGCCTCAAACCCTTGTCCACTGGATACTCATGAATTATTAACTTTTTTGGAGGCAGCAGCTGAAGGAAGTTATGATCCTAGGAGGATCTATGTGATTGCTACACGAAGGAAAATAGTCCTATAGTAGTTTGCACAAACCCTAAAGTGCCACAGTTGGAGCAATATATTGGAAAGATAACTAGCATGAATGCGTTGCAGGGTGATTACATTGATATTAAGAAGCTATGTGACCCTATACAATTGTCTATAGGATCATTGTTCACCTACAAGAAAGAACCTTTGATCCACCTCCCGAAGAACCTATATTTTCAAGCTTCAATCAGTTAGGGATATTTAAAAAAAAACAAAATATCTTCAAAGAAAGAAAATGAACGGGACAACAAAAATGAGAGGATGACATCTTAGGAGACAAGAAATGTAGCCTTACCTCTATTATGAAATAGCATGCAAAAATCTTGTGATCATCACACCATCGAGAACTACCAGGTAGGTATAGGTATGAAAGACTCATAACTTCTTCCTTTAAGCACATAGTAGTCTAAAAATGTTTCAAATGCATGAGCGATGATGTTTTGTAGGTTGAATGTGGCTTATTAGTGTCAGACACTCTGAAGTAGTTAATATCAGGTTATCTTTCTCTCCCATCACACATGGAGAAAATACCAAAAGAAAAATTTGATTATTACAAGGAATGGAACAATGGGTCTATAGAGGAGTTGCGAAGGTGGTAGGTGGAGGCTAGCTAATAAAACATGTTGAGATTACCACCAAACCAAGAAGGGAACAAAGGGTGGGCTCGAGCCTAATTTGTACCAAAGTTTCATTCAAAAAGTGGTATGGGGGCTCACTTTCATCATTGGGAGGTGATCTAGCTAAACCAGGGGTCTCATAGTCTACCATAGAGAAGTTATAGGGCCGAGGAATAATTGCTACATGATTTGGGTCGATTGCTACATGATACAGAGGAGGTGCTACAAGATCCTAACTATGTGGTATAGGATTGACCTCGACTACTAAATTATTGTCCCAAGAGGTGAAAATGAAGTCAACCTTGTGTAATTTTCTCAGAAAACTATAGAGCCACAAAGGAGCCTCCAAAGGAAGGGTATGTGATCTAGGTGGATATTGGTTGCCACCCACAAAGTCCACTTGGACACCCACCATTGTTTCTTTCAGCTTTTCAGTTTCCTTAATTGTAGCACAATTTACTATTTTTAGTAGTTTTTTGGGTCCTGAACTTCTGGAGTCGTTTTGAGGCCCTAAACGACATTTTTTCGGAAAACTAGGAGGAACATGGGTCCATGGACCGATATTGCTCTTCCCAAACTTGTAGTTCTTGGATAGATATTTCTAATGAGATATTGTATGCGTCAAATGAAGATCATATTCCAAAGTTACGACCCCGGGAAGTTGATGTACCAATTTACCCAAACGGGGCCCACAGTTTGGCGTTTCATCTTCTAGGGTTAGGTTTTTGGATGTTTATGGTTTTCCATTGTTTCTCAACAATAAATAGGCCTTTGAGCCTCAGTGTAACATAGTTCAGAGGCATGTAGCCACCACATCTCTTCTCAGCGATAAGCGACCAGCACCGTAACTGTTTATTTCCATTTTCTGTTTGTAAGAATATCTCAGTATTTTACATTAATGAAATAAAGTATTATTTCCACTGCATCTTTGTGTTTATGGTTATATCTGTAATTTGTTGTGTTCTTGTTTAAATATGGATTAGTGGTATTAGAGCGGTCTGCTTTTTCTCTATTTTTCTTTGCATGTCCCCAACAAGGTCGGGATATAAGGAGTTAGGGCTTGAACTAGTCGAACCTTTGCAAGACCAGCCTCACAAATCTCGACGGCCTCCCATGGCAGATGAAAAGAAAGATGAGGGGGTAGGAAATCCTATCAAAATCTTGCTTGAAGAAGCCCTTGAGTGACAAAGGAACACGATGATGGACAACTTTGCCTAGATCCTTCAGCAGTTACCCAGGGGCGATGAATCGACTTCCAACAGCTACTCTGGAAATGCCACATTATTTAAGGTACAAGTTAATTTTGAAATCCCATACTCAGGGTAAGATAGACATATATGCCATTAATAAATGATTAAATCTGCTAGAGGTTTATTTTTCTATTCATGAATTTTCTTGTCGAGAAAAGATTGTTTTCGCTCTTCTCAAATCAACCCCCCACATCAAGGACTAGTGGGATACCTACTGTGAGCAAAAGGATGAAAGTACCAGCTCACTTTTTTTAGCCGACCCACCTGGAATTCATTTTGGGATGCCATGAGGGAGCAGTACTACCCTGTTGGAAGCTATGAGGATCAATACATAAAGTGGACCACGCTGCAGCAGGGAAGGGACCAAGATGTGCTGGAGTTTACCAATATTTTTCATACCCTTCACACAAAGTTGGGTATTAAAGATTCGGAGCAGCATTTGATACTCAAATACTGCGGCTGCCTGCACAAGTACATCCAGGAAGAAATAGAATTGCTGAACATAACCTTGCTCAGCACGACATACCAATATGTTGTCAAGGTTGAGAAAAAGTTTAAACAGAAGAAGTGAGACTTTGGATCTGTGAATCTGAAGCAAGGGAAAGGTGCCCCCAAACCACCAAACAAAGGACAAAGCCAAGGTGGGCCAAGAAAACCCACCAAAGATGCAAGCAAAGAATAGTGCCATGAAGCTAAAAAAGGACACGGGAAAATGGTGTGAGTTCCATAAGAGCGCCACTCACAACACAAGTGAGTGTCGGGCCAAAGAGTCACTGGTGGCTAAGCTAAAGGTTTCAAAATCAGATTCATGTTCCGACTCTGAGTCAAAATCTGACAAGGGGAATAACAAAGGGAAGCAAATTATTGATGCGGATCCCAAAGCCACCATTGCCAACACGAAGATTCGAAAGGAGGAACCCCAAGATCTAGAGGAGGAGGAGCATTTTTTCCACTCCCAGATGTGGGTAAAGGTATCCCGACTACAGTTCATTATCGACAGCGGGAGCCAAAAGAACCTCATTTCGACAAAGGTCGTGAAGCGGCTGGGCTTACTGACCACAACACATCCACAACCGTACACCATCAAGTTGCTTCACCAAGGATGGGATCTTCACATGAGCCAGCAATGTTTCATTCCATACGACATCAAGCCCTTCATGGATGAGGTATTGTGTGACATTGCTCCCCTTGAATTTTGTGATGTATTATTAGGACAACCATACTTGTGGAAGCGAAATGCTATGTATGAATCAAGGCCCCGTGCTATTATTATTACTTTGGGAAATAAGTTGTACAGGATATCGGAGGCAGCACCGCCTACCGCCATCTCTTTAGTTATTGCAAAACAATGTAGTAAGCTCATTTCCAAAACTGGGAAATTTGTTTTCCTGATGATACACCCTCAAGGAAAGAAGAAGACAGCGGCCATGACCTCGAGATAGGGCCCCTCCACATGACAAATATAGATGGACAAGGTCATGGAGGAGTACAATGACATCTTCACCTCCCCGCAGGGGTTCCTCTACGTTGTTAGGTTAATCATTCCATCAATCTGACCCCAGGTGCGCCACTGCCCAATGGACCAATCTATTGGTGCTCCATTATAGAGAATGATGAAATCAAGAGTCAGATTTAGTAGTTTTTGCAGAAAGGTCACATCCATCCAAGTTCATCGCCCTGTGGGAGCCTGATCATGTTGGTACAGAAGAAGGATTGATGACCTCTTGGACTAACTGAAGGGGGAAAAATATTTCAACAAGATCAATTTGAAGTCAGGATATCACCAGCTACCAACCGAACCCTCTGATGTGTGGAAGACTGCCTTCAAAGCCAAGGAGGGCCTTTTCGAATGGTTGGTTATGCATTTTGAATTGACGAATGCCCCTGCAACCTTCATGAGGCTAATGGATGACATCTTGCGACCATTCACCAACCCATTTTTAGTGGTATACTTGGATGACATCTTGATCTTTAGCCAGAGTTGGGAGGAGCACCTCCACAACATCCGTTATGTTCTCCAAACACTGTGGCAACACAAGTTATGTGCCAATTTGGAGAAATGCACTTTTTTGGCATGACCCAGGTTCAATATCTGGGATACATTATTGATGAACAGGGGGTGCATGTGGATCCAGCCAAGATCCAAGTCATTTAGGATTGGCCCTCTCCAACCACTCTAACAGAGCTCTGGAGCTTTCTAGGTCTTGCTAACTTCTACCACAGGTTCATGTTGGGATTTTCTCATATCACTTGGCCCTTGAGTAAAGTCACCAATGAAGGAGCGAAAGAAAAATTCTTTTGGTCTGAATCTCAACAGAAGGCATTCATAGAGTTGAAAGATCGCTTCTACTCGGCACTAGTGCTTGCATTTCCAGACTTGAAAAAACCATTTGAGGTCGAGACAGATGCCTCTGATTATGCTATTGGGGTATTCCTTGCTCAACATGGGCATCTAGTGGCATATCACAGTGAGACACTTTCATAAACAGTTTAGAAGTATCCCACTTATGACAAAGAGATGTATTCCACTGTGCAGGCCTGCCGACAATGGAAACATTACATTTTGAGGAAGGAAACGGTCATCCAGACAGACCATTAACCCCTCCAGTTCATACAGACCCAAGGGAAATTGCAGAATGATCACCATCAGAAGTGGCCCACATACCTGCAACAGTTCCATTTGAATATCAAATACAAGAAGGGTAGTGCCAATAATGTTGCAGATTTTCTCAGTCGAACATCGATCACAACATTAACCACCGTGCTCAACTCTTGTGGGCACGAGACTTCTAATTGGCCACTTCTCTACAAAAGCAACCCAGAATTTGACCACACATACCAGACACTCTTGCAAGGTCGGCATGTTCCAGATTTTCACCTCTAGGATTCCTTGTTATGCCACCTGGGTCACCTTTGTGTTCCTTCACGTGAGCATGCCAAGACGATTTGGGAAGCATACTACAGTCGAGTTGCTGGGAATTTTTGGGTTGAGAAAATGGTGGCAGTACTGCAAAAGTATTTCTATTGGTTGAATCTTTGATAGGATGTCGGGAGGTACATCAAATCATGCATTTCCTGCGCCATTGCCAAACTGACTGTCAAGAAGCAAGGCCTCTATACCCTGCTGCCTACCCCTAGTCTAACTTGGGAATCCATCTCCATGGATTACATGTCAGGCCTTCCTTCCACTAAGCATGAAAATTATTGTGTTTTTGTGGTCGTCGACAGGTTCTCGAAGATGGCCATTATGGCGGCCTACAAGAAGAATATCACAGCATAAGCCACTACTAAACTCTTCTTTGAACAAGTGTGGGTACACTTTAGGATCCCACAGTCTATCATCTCATATTGGGACAACAGGTTCCTTAGTACATTTTGGTCCAGTCTCTGGTTGATGCTGGACAACAAATTCACTAAGTCCATAGACTTCCATCCTCAAAATGATGGCCAGACAGAGGTTGTCAATAGGTTGATTGTACACATTCTGCACATGTGCAACTCAAAGCATCCATGCACATGGGACGAGAGCCTCCCCTATGTTCACCACAGCTACAACCGGCTCTCCACAGCTCAACTGGCCACAACTCTTTTTAGGTGGGCTTAGGATTCCAACCATTATGTCCCATTGATGTGGCCATGCCATTTGCAGCTACTCATGCAAATTCAGCTCATGTCAAGTCTGAAACAGATAAGGCAAACAGATTCATTGAGAACATCCAACATATTCACCAGTAGGTCCATGACATTCTGGAGAAATCAAATGCCAAGTACAAGCAGCGACATGATCAACATCGGGTGCCACACAAGTTTTAGGTGGGTGACAAAGTCTAGTTGCATTTGCAAAAGGAATGCATTACCGGAGCCTATCAGAAACTTAGACCACTCCGATATGGTCCTTACAACATTGACAAGGTTGTGGGAGACAATGAATTTGAGCTTAGCATTCCCCCATTCCCTGGCCTGCACCCAATGTTCAATGTGGACCGCCTTCAGCCATACTTTCCACCATTACTAGACACATCCGACATTGCAAAACAACTCACACCCACAAAGTTAAATGCAGATTGCATGGAACAAGCTATAAATAATCATATCATGGATACACATATCAAGCACACTCGCCAGTAGAATATCCAATTGTATCGAGTTGTTAAAACAGACCAAATCCTTCACTAGGGCAAGTGGCTCACCAAGGACCAAGTTCAGCAGAAGTTTCCTCATCTCATGGAGGAACTCAACGCAATGGGGACCATTGCTTCGTAAGGGGGTAGGAATGATCCAGATGGATATTGGTGGCCACCCACCAAGTCCACTTGAACCCCTACCATTGTTTCTTTCAGCTTTTCAGTTTCCTTAATTGTAGCATAGTTTACTATTTTTAGTGGTTTTTCGGGTCCTAAACTTTCAGAGCCTTTTTTAGGCCCTAAACGACGTTTTTTGGAAAAAATGGGAGCAACTTGGGTCCATGGACCAATGTTTCTCTTGCCAAAGTTGTATTTCTCAGATAGATCTTTCTAACGAGATATTGTACACGTGAAACGAAGATCGTATGCCAAAGTTACAACCCCAGGAAGTTGATGTACCAATTTACCCAAACGGGGCCCACAATTTGGTGTTTCATCTTCTAGGGTTAGGTTTTTAGATGTTTAGGGTTTTCCATTGTTTCTCAACAATAAATAGGCCTTCGAGCCTCAGTGTAACACAGTTTAGAGGCATGTAGCCACCAAATCTGTTCTCAGAGATAAGCTACCATCCCCCTAGCTATTTATTTCCATTTTCTGTTTGTAAGAATATCTCAGTATTTTACATTAATGAAATGAAGTATTATTTCCTGCACATCTTTGTTTTTATGGTTATCTCTGTAATTTTTTGTGTTCCTGTTTAATTCCAGACCAGTATGATAACAAAATTTCCTCACTTCCTACGTAAAAAGAGCCTGCAAAATTGTTCAGATTTTGTTGATAAAAGTATCTTGTAGAAAACTCTTGAAAGTGGAAATAAATTCAAGGTCTGAATTTTTCTTGCAAGATAAGAATGATATTAGGATAACGAGCTTATTTTGTGTTTCACATGAAAATTTTCTTCCTCTAGTTAGCCAGAGAGAATAATTCCTCTCATCTCTACTCTGAAATCCTAAGTTTCTCTAACAACTAATAATTTATAGAATAATTCCTTTGTAAACACTTTGAAAGACTACAATATGGACCATGGGGTGTGGTTTTAATAGAAAATATCTCAAACACATATCTAGGATCCACCAACACCCTCCTTTCAAAGACATCTTTGAAAACCACCAGTGGATGGAGTTATTTGATAAACTCAAGGAGTTTAATGATGAAATTACTCATGATTTTGCAGTAGGACTACTTTATGAGTTAAGATTCCAAATGGAATTTCCTATCCCAAGTAGACTTAGTGTTCCCTATTTCTTTCTTCAATCCATAGTGGAAATGAGCTAAAGGGTGAGAAAATGGAAACATTAATACACTACTCATCATGTGCTCATAAGACTCATTGTCATGGATGCTTTTGAGAACATTAAAGACCCTGCATCATGGAAACATTTTGTAGATATGGATAAGGAAGCTTTTTTGGGAACACAAGCAAAGATGTTATTAGAACGTGAAGAGATAGTCAAAGATGGATCTACAAAAGAAGAAGAAGGTGGTAAGGAAAAATAAGAGGATGAAATAGAAGAAAAATTAGAGGAGGAGGAGGAAAAATCAATGAAATAAATGCAAACCCTTTGGGAACCTACCAGACCTTAGAAGAGAAGAAAACAAGAACAAAAATAAAGCCTTTCAAAAGGGAACATCGAGTAGGAAGTGGATGACACCTTGGAAGCCTTAAGTACACCAGTAAAGGCCAAGGGGAGGCAGCCAAATCAAGTTTTGCTATATTTCAAAAATATGAGAAGTAATAGACTCAAGTAAGGGAAGCCTCAAGCTCCCTCAACAATCCCCATCACCATTGAGGGGTCAAATAGTCAGTGGTAGGGAGAATTATAGAAGGATAAGAAATAAATTGAACAATTAAACTCGCTCAAAGACAAAGGAAAAAAACCCAAGCCTCAGAAAGTCAGAAACCATGGGAGCCAAGATGATACAACTGCAAGAGGAATCACCCATGTTACAGGAAGGGAGAAAAGAGCTACAACAAAGAACAAAACCGCTAGAGGAAATTAAATCACTACTACAAGAAAGTGTTGAACAACTACTAGAAGAATGTAGGGGGCCACAAGAGCTACAAGAACCTAATCCATAACTAGATGTTGGGTCTTATTACAAATTTTATGAGCAAGGGCATATAATACCCCACACATTTTCAATTCAAATCCTCCTCGAGCTGGACAAAGAAAGAGGCAGAACCCACCACTAAATGAAATTTTCCAAGTCTAAAGGAGTTGACTTTGTATACTTTATGGAATAAAAGATGAAGAAAATGGGTGAAGAGATGGTTTGATTAATATTCAAAGAGATAAATATGAGAGGATAGTTGCAACTATAAAATAATATATTGAAGGAACAACTAAAAGAAGAAGAAGGGGAGATTGCTACTATGGTAATCTTGGTTGTGGAGGCCATCCAATGTAGGCACCCCTCAAAATCCTATGTCACGTTCGTCAAGGAGTACTAGCTTCAGTTCCAAATTAAGAATCTATCAGAATATTGATTACTTTATTTCCAAGGCTACAAACATTTCATTGAATTTTTCCATATATATAGTGTAGAGGACAAAGCTAAGATGGTAGAATTATATATGCACATTATCATATTGACTTACATGAACTTTTATGATCCAAATTCAAGGATGGGAGATGTACAACCAATTACATTGGCCTCTTTTCTAACTCATGAGGAATCAAGGTCTCAAGAGACAAAACTATTCATGTCTATGGAAATTGATGAATCCCTATGTATAAGAGTAGAATTGAGAGCCCCTCACCTTCTCATCAACAACCATAGAATAATTTTTTAAGACCCTAAATTTGTACCACTTTACATAGGAAAACAAGAGTACTCCATATTGCACTTTGTGGACACTTTTAGGTTACTAGGAAATCAGAGCCTGCAAGTTTTTAAGAGGAAATGCCACTCCTTACCATATAGCTTAAAAATCAAAGTGAATCACTCTCTAGAGAAATTTAGGAATGCCTTGGAGAAGACACCCTTGTATAATAGAATAGTTCAAATATTGAAGGTCAATTGTATTAAGCTTAATTTTAAACCTCCTTTGTTGTTAGGGCTATAAGAAATAAAAGGGAAGACATAAGAGCAACACGATTCAACGGGGATAGAGAAAAAAGCAGGGTTCCACCCTTAATACGACGCTCCATTAGAGATATATTGGTATGTCAAGGCTACCACTAGGGATATCAATGCATTGGAATTAAGTGGATGATCTTCTCAAAGGGTGATCAACAACGTCAATAGGGAGCTGATGATGGCCCTTAGTAATAGGTATATAACATGGCCCATATGACCATTCTTCAACAAATATTTACCTCTCCCCTTGCACTTTATAACACCTTTTTTACTATACTTTTTTAATTAGGAATATTAAAGGGTGCTTACTATATCTTGTGGCCTAACATGATTAATGTGCAGGAAGATGGTGCATTTATTATGTCGAGATACATTAGAGGTCGCTAGAGGATATTTCAGAGGCTTGTTCCCTTCATTTACTCACATACAAATCAAGTTTCTCCCTATATTTACTCACCTATAGTTCAAGGATCTATTGAAAAAATGATGCACTCAAGGATTGTGAGGATTACGAGGACCTAGAGCACCCTTCCTAGGGATTTTGGAGGGATGAAACCCTCATTCCAACGAGGCTACCCCCCTCAACCACTTTTGCATAAATAAGGAAGACCAAGGGCTTAGAAGGATTTGAAATTTTAGAGAAGAATAGTGACTGCTATGTCTAAGGACTTGTAATTTTCATTTTCAATTTTCATATATGTATGTGAGCACTAGTTTATATCAATGTAAAACATCTCGTCATCTTAATTATGAGTTTTTTTTAGAGGGCTGAGTCCCCTTGGATTAGGGCCCAACCCAAAGGATATAGCCTCTCTCATTTGTACATTTTATTATGAATGTTTCTTTTATGTACTTAGGTTATGAGTACCTCCTTTCTTATAACTTTTGTTTATATAAAACGTTGCCTTTGTAGATTCATCAAACATTTCTCTTGGAAAATATGGTTGTAAGACTTGTACTAGAAATTTGTTCTCACTATTACAACACCAACCAAAATTTTGGCCCACATCCAATTTTAGAGCCTACTTTGACCTTGAAAGTTGTCACTTCTATTGGTAAGATTCATCCCACATAAATACTCTAACCTTTATAGTCCCTTTTAGAAGAAAACCAAAGTACTGTCTTTTGGTGTGTGAAGTGTTGCACATTGTGAAAGTAGTGTTCTGGTCTATTTCAAGAGGTCAATTTATTATGAATGGGTCCTATCTATCATATATAAATGCACTTGACTCATTTCCAAAATTTTATACATTGTCATACTAGTGTCGTCACTGTTGTCTCAAAGTCTATCCTAAGTGTTGCACTTGGAGGAAAGTGTTGTTTGTCATTGCATTAAGAAGATAATATTGTTTTTAAGTGTTGAATACCATGTTGTGTTATTTATGGTTCTAAGTGTGTGATCATTTTTAAGTCCTGCCTGGTTTTAATATTTGCTTCACTAATCCCACACTAAGTCAAATTTTGGAAGATTTTTCTGCCCAACCAACTTGAGTTCACTTTGCTCTCTTGAATAGTCAATTATGTAGTGGAAAGCATCAACACTGCATCCCTATATCCTGGAACTTTTCAATGCATAGTCACTACCTCCAAGAACTACACTTTGCGCAGTCACAGTGCTCAATCATGGCTTCCTGATCTCCAGAATTGTGCAATATTTCCTCCCAAATAGTCCTTTTCTACGCTTTGTGCAATCCCAATTTTCAATCTACCTCCCTAGCTCCTTCAACAGTGCAATCCAACTTTGCAGTCTCTTTCTAGAAAAGAGTCACCCATAGAAAAGTAAAGTGGAAATCCAAGAGTCACCTATAGAATGTGAAAATTCATGTAGAATTCAAAGGGTCATATGAAAGTTCAAGATTCATGAGGGGAGTCCAAGAGTCACAAGGGAGGTGGAGAGTCACCTTATTTGTTATATATACACCTTCATAGATCAAGAAAAGTAATTTTCACCTTTGATTCTCTAAACATGAATTAGAGGGGAATATAGCTATTTTGGAGAGCAAGTGGTAGTTCTAATGCTCCACTATTGGAGCTAGTGGTGTTCATTATATCGATGTATCTTGCAACCTTTGCTTAATACTTGAAGCTCATTGAGCCTCCACACTTTCATGTGTATGTCATAGATGTTGTACAACTATCCTTTGAATGTTTTCAATATATGTTGTTTTCATTTGTACTAAATAAATTGAGCTATTTCCATGGCTTTGGTGCTTATCGTATTGAATGTGTTTTATACTTATTTTAACGATCGTTACTTCTATGTGTACTATTTCATTAGTTGATTAAAAATTATTTCATAAATATCCTCATGTGCCTTTATTAGATTAGTACTATTACTCTTCTCTTAAAGGCTCACTTTCGTCTCCCTGTGGTGAAAGAACCTTGATACATTTTACAACTAAACATTCCAAAAGGCATATTCACTTGTTCATTAAAGAGTACATGTACATTACTTTCTTGGGCTAACTATTGTAGCCAAAGAGAATCTATAAGAAAATGGTAGCCAAGCCTTATATTTGGAATGGATCCTAACCCAAATGGTGTGAAGTCTAATAGGGACTTCACATAAGGGAGAACCCCTTGAATCTTGGAGGGTTCCAGATCTGTCAACATTCTGGAGCTAGAAGGAGGGAAAGCACCTTTTTATGGTTGATAACTCACCACTTATTAACAATCAAAATTCCACGAAAGTTAGTAACACTATAATTTCCACTCCAACTCATACTCCCGAGAGAGAGGAAAATTCTCATCCTAGTCTAGGAAAAGCTTTCGAGGATACTCGTTAGTTTGCAAGAGCTCTTAGTTTACTCCCTATTGTTATCATTATACCTCCTAAACATGTAAAGAAAGAAACACATCCCAGAGGTGCATTGGTTTCTTTGGTGGAATATTTGGTTATCACAACTCTTAAACAATTGGTTGATCTTATAGAAAATACAAATCACCAAGGGAAACTTCCACCTATTGTTGGGCATGGAATCCCCCCAAGGCATGTTTTAGGGCTCAAAGCCCAAGTTTTGACCTAATCTTGTTGTAAAGCTCCATGAATTGTGGGAGTGGGACGCAAAAGTATGATAGAGTCACAGGGTTGTTCGCCCTAGTGTTGTAATGTAATGTCGACTGGATAGACATACCCATGGTCCGCGGACCATGGGAATGTATAAATAGAGTGACACTCTAAGTGTAAAAGGGAGAAAAAGTAAAAAGTCTAAGTGATTGGGTTGCATGTTGAAGTGTGGCTTCGGGTCATAGAGTAGGAGAAGGCTCTGTAGCTGAGTGTGCAAAGGCCTAGTAGTCCGTAGCTGAGTGCACAGACCCCTGCAGTTAAGTGCGCAGGGTGAAGCTGAGTCTGTAACCAAGGAAGGAATTAATAAAGAGAAGTTTTTTTATAATTTTGTGTATCTATTCTTGGGCTAATGAATGATTGATATAATTTGCAAATATACTGTTTATTTACTGTGCACACCTGTATGAATGGTTTATGTTTTAAGTATAACTTAAAGCACGCAAGTAGGCTAAGATAATCAGCTAACATTGGAATACCAGTAAGGTCTTGGGTAATAATGTAGAGCACAGCGTTCAGCCCCTAGGTAGGGATGCACAAAGGTAGTATATCAGGCTATGAGGTACGAGAAAGTGCGCGAAGCAACTTGTGTGTAGGGTCAAACCGCAAACCACTTGAACTCATCAGATCTCTCCAGGGTGTGGAAACTTGGTTCTAGCACCCTCCCATACTACTTCGGGTGAGACCTCAGTCCACGCTCCACGACTATTGCCGAAAGGGATAGTAGTACCAGGATTTGTTTGCCTAACTTAACTATAAACATGGGTAAGGCCCTAGTAAGCCAGCAAATGGTTCCATTGTTGGGACCAGGATTTGCATAGAGATGTCTAATGTCGTATCACTAGAATCCGACAAAGAAAGAAATTGAAGAGTGGTTGGATAGAAATATTCACGAGTTCACGGCGCAGGAAAATAGGAATTTCCAATTATCGAAGGAAGAGTGGTTATATTGCTACTTATATACGGAAATCCACGAAATTGTCTTTGCATCCTTCCCTTTTGAGTTGTACGAGTGGATCGCAAAGTTAGCAGATAGTCAAGGAAGGTGTAGGCTCGACAAACCTATTGTGTGGACTCCAGAGTTGGTGTGCAGACTGGAAGCATCAGAAGATAAGATCACGCACACTGTAGATCATTGGCTCGATTGAATTATAGGAGGATTTATCACCAAGTTCATGGTAGATACTTCAATCAGCTATAGCGAGGCAGAAAGACGCTTCCTCAAGGGACTGCGAGGTAAGTACGTTAAATCTTTTAACACTTGGATTAAAATTATACTGTGTGTAAATCAGGTTATGCGAATAAATTGATGTTTGGGGCTATGCAGAGTGGGAGGATATATAGAAACAAAGGTAGCACAGAACTAGAAACTAACCCCTTGATTTCACCTCCACGAGAAAGTGAGGAATAGCTCCAGAAGGTTTCACCAGGAAGTGTGATCAGTTTGATAAAGCAGTGAATTCCACGCATGCCACCCCCACCTACACCACCACCCGTTTCACCATCTTCACCCCCGTCTTCACCCACACCACCTCCGCCACCACCATAATTCAATATGGAAAGCACGATAGAGTTTCCAGTGTTCAAAGGAGTAGGGAATGAAGATCCGGACCAGTTTTGGTTTGTGGTAAGGGCTATATGGGAAGCATAGGGAGTCACAGATGAAAATATAAAGAAAGAAATACTGGTCAGTGCTCTACAGGATCACACATTGACTTGGTACATTAAGCATTCAAATGAAAATCCGAACACAGGGATCATGGATATCCAAGCTACGCTAAACAAGAAATTTAGCAGGCCAAAATTAGAGACACAGTCGACCATTGAATTTAAGGAAATCGTGATGCTTCCAGGCGAGACCCCCTGGGAGCTGGATTAGAGACTGAAGTGTACAATTCGTGAAGCCAATATGACCTTGAGGAATGGGAAACACCACACATAATTTGTAGCATCATTAATGCCACCTCTAAGGAATGTGTTGTCACAGCAGAATCTAACCACTCAAGACGAGGCCTTGGAGATTGCGATGAGACTGCACGAGACCCTGTTACAATATCCTAACCTAGGATTTCAACAAATCCACGTGTATTTGAAAAACTTGTGCCTTGAGATGCAGATTTTGAAATAGGACAGGACGGCTCACCCAGAAGCGCGCGAGGAGGTATGGTGCGTAAAGTGCAAAGGCTAGGGACATGACAAGGACCATTTTCCAGTCTTTGCGAACTACCTGGCGAGAGGAGGACCAATTCCACTAAGATCGGAGGCACAAACAAGACCGAGAGCAGTGCCTGCATTATGGTGCACGATTTCTCATATAGGAGGGAGGCATGCTACAAATAATTGCTATCTATTACAAAAGTATACATAGAATTCTGAGTAGTTGTTCTATAATTTTTGCAGGTCAGTAGGCTATGATGATTGTACCTATAGAAGTTATGAATTGATGATGAATCAGACTCCTACCTATAGAGTTCAGACCAAAACATGGGCCCTCGATCAAAATGCAGGTATGGCGTGCACTGGATTTCAGGGGCGTGGACGAGGTTGAGGTGGAATGGAACTAGAAAGAGGTCACAGACAACTGATATGTTGCAATTGTGGAGGACCAGGGAATTATGCCCGTGATTGTACAAGCATAACGAGACCATCATGATTATATTGTACCCAATTTGATCATGGGATAGAGTATTGTCCCACGCTGATAGTGAGGTTGCGTAATAAAGGACCACTCCAACCTCCCCCGATTCAGAACCTACAAATGATGAGGTTTGAGCCGTGCGAGGAAGACTCGAATGTAAATATCGTGCTCTGAAGTGGTATGACAATAGGAGATGACAAAGGCAAGTAGCCCGAAGAGAGTGCTTGGGTTCGCAAGGCTCCAACAAAGGAACCAAAATTTGATTTAGAGCATGCTAGGGAGACATTCATGAAAGCTAAGAAGAGCTTCATGGATGCCTCCACTTCAGGAAGTAAAGACAAACTAGAACCGGAAATGGACCCATCAAAGCTCGCTACTTTTTGGAAACATGCATGAAGCTACTGCGCAAAAACAAAGTAGTGAAGGGGGTGCAAGAAATCATCACTACATGTGTTGGAACCAGGCCAGGAGAATTGCGTGTAGTCCAGAAGCTCAGGAAGCACACAACATGAACAGGAAGAGAGATGAGATTGACCACACAGATTAGGGAATATGAAATGGATCAAGTGATTTTGGATCTAGGATTGGACACGAATGTCCTACCAAAGTAGACGTGGGAGCACATGGGCAGGCCTGCGCTGCAATGGCCTCCTATTCAATTGCGAATGGAGAACCAACAAAATATCCTACCTATGGGAAGATTGCAGGGAATAACAGTAGATATTGAAGGTGTGAGTGTGCTTGTAGATTTCGAAGTCATAGAGATTGTTGATGATAGCAATCCTTATCCCACACTACTGAGAATAGATTGGTCCACTGACATGAATGGAGTGATAAATATAAATAAGCACAAGATGATTTTTGAGAAAAGGTCACTGCGCATAGTGGTACCTCTAAAACCTACGGAAGGATCACACTACATAGAGCCAGTGCATGACTACGATAACAATGATGATCTAGATTGTATCTACAAGATAACTGCATGGGAGTAGGACAGGGTAAATCCAACAATGGATGGAAGACTCTCGTGGGAGTCCGAAAGCTCCTACACCTTCGATTCAGATGAGGAAATAGAATGATGGCAGAATTGGTTACACGAAGTAACCACGCTCAATTGTAACATGATGACAAGGTCATTGCATTGTATGGCAACAAAAGTAAGATATATGCCTATGTATGATGGTTTTAGTGAGGTGGATGATTGCCTGAACAAATTTGAAAGAGAAGTACTGGAACAACAACCTTTCGACGCTTTGAAATGGGTACTATGCACTACACCCGTAAGAAGGTGGGGTACGCATCAAAGAAGTTTTGAGGATTGGCGCGAATACAGAAGGATGATGCACATGTAGTTTGGAAAGCCTCAGATGTCGATGAAAGTCGAGTATGATGGACGAAACAGCCCGCACGACCACCTTTCCAGATGGGTATAGGCATATGGTGTGCAACCTGCAAAAATGCACACTGTCCTCGTGATAGGAAACACAATCGAAAAGCAGAAGCGGGTAGGACAATGGTGCGGATGACCCCTCTAGTTGGGACTAGGAAGTGTGGTAAGACCAAGCACGCAGAAACATATTCACGTAGAAGATTTTGACAAAGTACGTGAAGCACTGAACACGGTCCACCATGTGAAACAAGCTGACTAGGAGCTATGCGTACTAGCAATTCTCTGGGCTTATAGGACCATGTGCAAAACCCAGACCACATAGGCACTTCTGAAGCTAAAGTATGAAGCAAATGCTGTAATCCATATGGAGCATGCAAAGCCTAGTCTATGCATAGTAGAACCAATAGATACGATGGTTCACGAAGCCTAGAAAGAAGGAATCACACAGCCGCAAGAAATAGAATGCATGGGACTTGAGGAAGAAATCCAATAGGGAAACCTTAGACTCCACAAACTTGAAGAAGAAAGGGTACAGTTAAGGAAGAAAAGCACTTTGATGGACACAAAAGTCAAGAATATGGAGGACGAAATAACGAAAGATTTTCTCAGCAAAAAGACCAAAATGGTAAGATAGGGTGCATGCAATCATGATGACGGGGTTCAGGCCTATTTTTGTGAATTGATCAGTCTGATGCCTTGGCTTGGACTGCATATTTCTAAGCATAATGACCAGGGTAGCACATTGCAAGTAATAAAGTATGTGAAGCTGACCATAATAGTAAAAGGTAGATATTCTTCAGGCAACATGATGAATGATCGGATGAAACTTTTCACAGGTGGTGCGACCACCTGACTAACTGAGGGAAGGATAGTCTTACTGCTCCAGGAAATTGGAAGGGAGTGTGGGACTATAAAATATTCTACCTGGGAGCTACATGATATTGGAGATGCAAGTAGAAACAAAGATTCATAAGGTCCACGACCGCAGACGGGGGAGTGCACTGCCGCATGGGTTGGCCAAAAAGGGACCGTTGAAGTCACTATTCATGATGGGATGCTTGACTTGAGGCCAAATGGAGTGGGTGGCAGGCATTTAAGACGCGATTTATGGTCAAGATCTAGGAAAATCTGTCGCCAAGGGAGAATTAATGAATCGGATTTAGGGGGAACAGTTGAATTAAAATTCCAAAAGCAGTATAAAATATTAAGGGCTACCCAACAAATAACACTTGGTCATTTGCGAATTGAGTGGTCGAGCAGAACCCTGATTGTTTTGAGTTGAGCATTGATTAAGCCCTTGAATTTATGAGTGATAGATTGTTGCATAGATATAATGGAAACAACTAAGGATGGTATGTATATAGCAATAGTGACGACCTAGGACGACGCGTAGGCCCTAACTGTGGGGGATGTTCCAGAAGGTGCCGGGATTGTGGCAAAAATCTCAAAATCGCCATGCACGCCAAGACCCAAGAAGGATAAATAAGCAATGGCTCTCGTACGCGTGTCCCCATGGAACCCGCTACACAACAAACTGTCGATGGAAGAGAAGGGGAAAGCCATCACTATAGAAACAAACGAAGAATAAGAAGATATGCAGGATCTTATCATCGCAAAAGAAGAATATGAAGGCATGGAGGCGGATACTCATCCTATGCACTCTGCGACAAAACTGCCTACCTATGTCCCCCTCCGAAAATGGAAGGCCAAAGTGCCCAAGGAACTAGACGAGACCAAGAGCTCGCTCCAGACCCCGCTCCTCCCAGATGGAATTGTGTTTGAAGGCACGCACCTGGGCCGTGTGCCAAGCCTAAAATTTGAAGATTGGGACCTTGCTGACCACGAAAAGTTCCCTCACCTTGAGACTGAAAGCCTCATGAAGTAGAACACCGGGGGGGAAGGGGGGGGTGACAACATTAGAGCCACGAAAGTGGTTGCGCAGAGTGGAAAAGGCTGGGCTGTTGAACCTACTCTGGGTGTCACATTTCCACCGTGCCCAAATAACCATTTTTTTCATTAGGAAACTTCTCTTCCTGGTGCATGATGGGTGTTTATGGCTGGAGGAGCCTATCCCCATCAAGGCAGACTTGACTCATGGCATCTACTAGCTTCCATACAGAGAACAGGACCTCACGGCCATATCGGAAGGAAAGGGTAGTGATTTGGCCATTGCGGAGGCTATGAAGAAAAAGTACAAGTTGGAAAAGAAGAAGATGGGATACGCCATGTACAACATCAAGGACAAAGTAGTAAGTGTGGCGACCCAAATCCTGGCAGGAAAACTTATGCGTAAGTGTCGTGCAGATGAGGTACCTGCGCCAGTGGTCGCACTGGCCGAGAAGTGCATAGAAGGGGTCTAGTTTAACTGGTTGAATTCTTCTTCACTGAATTTTTAGAGAATTGTTGTGAAGCCTAGGAATAGGGAAAAACGTTCCACTATGCATGACTGTTGCTTTCCATAGTGCTCGTAGTTAGGGAATTACCAAAGGATAGTCAATTCCCCATAATAGACAAAGATTTACCGGAGGCCTCGAAGTACACTTCGCTCTGGGCCACGAAGGATGCTAAAAGGATACACGACAACAAAATCTTCTAGGTGTTCTTGGAGATGAACCTCAAAATGTGGATCAACCATAAGCCGCAGTTGCCACCCACGGTTGACAACAGTCTATAGAGCTTTACAGAATTTATGGCAGACATGCACAACATATATATCAGGGTGCGTAAGGATCCGAATAAACAATGGAAAAATCTATGCTTTGTAGCCACTAACAATGCCATTTTCAATGTCCTAGAGGCATGGCCATCGGAATGGTGCACCCTGGACATTGCAGAAATCGAGAAGTCGGCAACACAAAAGAATAAAGACGAGGCCAAGATGCACATCGCATAGTTGGGTGAAAAATGAAGGAAGGAAACATCAACAATAGAAGTGCAGGCAGCACAGGACACGACACAGAAAGCAGCTGAACAGGAAAAGGCTGCAGTAGCAGCAGTAACATAGGAAGTAGTCATGAAGGCAGGCGAGGTCCAAACAAATGCCTTCACAGGGGCAGGAAGCAGAGGACGTAGAAACAAAAGAAGGAGGTGTGGACCCATGAATAGCGTCAACACAGCTAAAGCACAAACACCCAATAGAGCAGGTAGGGTCGCAGAAGAAGGTCAAGGCCCCGAAATTGTCCATTGATCCGATCACACTAATTGAGGGTGATCTGCATGACATCAGAAAAACAGTGCGTGATGTCACCAATGAGGCTCTCCAAGATTTCATGCAGGAGAACCAGATTGTGTTGGGGGGCCTTAGAGCATAGTTGCAGGAATTATAGGTGCGTCCCCCTCAAGTTGGTACCCTTTCGACCAACCTCGCAATCGGATCCACGACAGCAGAGCAAATGTTGCCTGCACATGACGAACATAATAGTGCTGTTGGATGGGGCACTAATGACATCAAATGAGGCTGACAGGCCTTTGGTTAGCGCACTGAAAGGTCTCAGTGTAATCTAGCTTCCCTCCCACATGAGACATTATATGTGTTGTGGGATGGGATAACTGCAGAGATGCGAGCTAGGGAGAGTGACATGCTCCAAGTCCTTAGTGAACAGAAAATAAATATGGAACAACTAAGCTTGCAGTGCAATGAATTGGTATCGTAAAGTCAACAGTTGGTACAAGTGATAGAGAACACTTTCCAAAGCATCCTAGAGCTGGCTATCCTAGCAGATATACCAGCGGAGGCGCAGATCCACATGTTAGCAGCAGGGGTCTGCTAGGCCAGGGAGGAAATGGCAAAGGTTCAGCTCGAGCTAAATCTTCAGATCGCTGAGCTGCGGTTAAAGGTGTAGCCATCCACTCCCCTAGAAGGCAGAGAACAATGTCCTAGCCCTATCACAGTTGGATTGGAGGAAATCATAGGTGTAGTGTGAGACTGCACCAACATGTCGGAAGAATCACTTGAGGTCGTCACAACTTTGCAGGAGGGCCCCAACATCCAGTGCTTAGAGACAGAGGCACAAGAACTCCAACAATAGTATGAAAGTGTCCAATGAACTGTCCAGACAGTGGTCCTCACTCAGAGGTTTGCTCAGATGCAGCAGGCTAAAGCACTGAAGGAGCAGGTGGACATGGCACAACATAAGGAACCAGTCCTTAAAGCACACATCCAACCTTGAATTGATGAGGCCTTCACCATCATGGCAGACATTGAAGGAAAGCTTGTACACATGTAGGGAATGCACACATTGATGTAAAGAACCACTCTCGACACAGAGGTCTCGAAACATTGTATGCCGCAAATCCAACAGGCAATAGCTCAGTGCGCTGCTGAGCTCTGCGCAGTTCGAGAACAGTTGGTGGGACTCTACACAAATATCGTCGCACTGACAAAGTGACTCGAGGGCGAGTCACGATGTTTGTGTTGGGGGCATGTTGGGCATGGAATACCCACAAGGCATGTTTTGGGGATCAAAGCCCAAGTTTTGACTGAATCTTGTTGTAAAGCTCTGCAAATTGCAGGCGCGAGGTGCAAAATAATAATAGTCATAGGGTTGTCCACCCTAGTGTTATAATGTAATGTTGGCTGGATAGACATACCCATGGTCGCAGACCATGGGATTGCATAAATAGAGTAAGGGTCTAAGTCTAAAAAGGAGAAGTAATAAAAAGTCTAAGTGATTGAGTTGCAAGTTGAAGTGTGTCTTTGGGTCGTAGAGTAGGAGAAAGCTCTGCAGCTGAGTGCGCAGAGACCTAGTAGTCCACAATTGAGTGCATGGACCCCTGCAACTGAGTGCGCAGGGCGAATTCGAACCTGTAACCGAGGAAGGAATTAATAAAGAGAAGTTTTGTTATAATTCTCTATATTTGTTCTTTGGTTAATGAATGATTGATATAATTTGCAAATATATTGTTTATTTACTACGTGCACCTGTATGAACGGCTTATGTTGTTAAGTACAACTCAAAGCACGCAAGTAGGCTAAGATAATCAACTAACATTGGAATACTAGTAAGGTCTTTGGTAATACCGCAGAGTGTAGCGTTCAGCCCCTGGGTAGGGCTACATAAAGGTAGTATATCAGGCTGCGAGGTACGGAAAAGTGCGCGAAGCAACCTGTGTGGAGGGTCAAACCACAAACCACTTGAACTCATCAAACATCTCCAGGGTGTAGAAACCTAGTTCTAGTACCCTCCCATACTACTTCGGGTGAGACCTCAGTCCGCGCTCCGTAAACTATTGCCGAAAGGTCCAGTAGTACCAGGATTTGTTTGGCTAACTTAACTATGAACATGGGTCAGGCCCCAATAAGCCAACACTTATTGAGGAAAATTTAGATAGTGAAGAAGAGGATTTTCAATTTTCTGACGAGGGCCATCCTAATTATAACAAAGATTCTAATAGTGAAGGAGAAGCCTCTTCAGACTCAAAAGAAGAGGAGGAGGAAGGAAAAAAAGACATGGCTAATGCAAAGTTGGATTGGATGGCCCAAGGGCCACTCACGCTTCTGGATAATCCTCACAAAATGAAAAAACATCCAGAAAATTGGTTGTCAAAGTTTGATCTGGATAAGAAGGCTAATGTTCAAGACCATTTTGATGATTTCCACATGCATTTACGAATGTTTGAGGTACGTTTTGATGATGTTTCTTATAGACTCTTTCCACACACTTTATAACTTAGAGTGCTAGTATGGTATCACAACCTTCTGTCCAATTCAATATGTAGCTGGAGGGAGTTTAAGAAGTTGTTTTTGGAAAAAATTGCAAATAATAAAATTCTTTCCATGTTATTAAAAGAACTTAGGAATCTGAAAATGCGGAACAAAGAAAGAGTGAAATATTTCAATCAAATATTTACTTGTTTGTTGAATAAGTTCCCCACATATGTGAAATTGCACAATGACATAACGAAATATTATTATACAACTACCTTACCAACTAACAATTTTGCGTTTGTTAAAATAGTTGTAAAGCATACTTTGGCTTTAAACTCTACATAAGCTCTTTTTGTTGAAAAGGATCTGCATTCTATTGGATTCCTTGAAGGCATCGATGATCCTAAAGAATCCAAGGAAGCTAGTAAGGAAACGCAAGCCTCTTCCACCAAAAGTAAAGAGAAAGATTCTTTCGATATGGAAAACTTGACCAAGTGTTTGAAGGTGCTCACAAATGAAGTATCTAAATTGGAGAGGAGGTCAATTGAGGAAATCACTAGAAACAAGTTCTCTAAGTCACCTTTCTTTAAAAAGAATAATAACTCTCAACTAGCTAAATCTTCCTATAGCTCTAATTCACTATTTAATGATGAAAGTCGAGGAATGGAAAACTACTACACTTTCCATTGAGAGAAGCATTTAGAAAGAACATGTCCCTAATGAAATCATACATGACTACCATGATGACAAATTTTGTAGACATATTACTGGAAGATGAATAGCCTGAGCAGAGTGAATAACCGAATGAACCCACTATGACTGAGGAATGTTGAGGTGCTTCACATTCATTTAATACATTTCACATTGTATACAATGTTGATAAGCAATTGTGTTGGTTGAACCATCAATGAGTGAATCTCCTCCTCAGTAAGAAACTAGTCGTTATAATCTAATGATAAAAGGACCTGTCTTTGAGCAATAGTTCAAGAAGAAATTGTTGAGAATAATTCTTCCACCTTCCAAATCACCTCAAAATTTGCAAAACAAGTATGGAAGTGCTCCATATTCTAAGAACACGTATGCCGACAACAAGAACAAGTCCACCACTTCAGATGCTTCAAATAAAGATACACCACCTGATACATCAACATAGCCAATTAATAATGAAAGTATTAATTACAAAATTATTGAAGATATGAAAAGATCTCGTGCCAACATCTGAATATTTGAGCTCATAAATATAATGACACAACAAGAATTGATTGTCAAAGCACCCTCTTCATGCTCTTTGGTAGGTAAGGAAGTTTTTTCTTCTCTACTTATTCCCTATAACTCTCATGATATTGTCAAGTATAGATTCATTGTTGTCAATTTACATTCTAACACTCTTCCCCCCCCATTTATTTTAACATTTGAAATATTTAATTATAATGTCCATAATTTTTTGGTTGATTCTAATGCATTTTCAAATGTTATACCATTATTTGTTTCCAGGAAAATTAAAGCTAAATGGGAAAACACTGAAGCATGAATCATGCAACTGGACAAGTCGTTAGTATAGGAAATTTGTGAACTTAACAATGTTATTGTTCATTTGTCATCATACCATAGAGTTCACCAGTGCATAAACATTTTTATTATGGACTGCCCCAAAGCATATGGTTTACTTTTAAGTAGAGATTGGTGTAGCGAATCGCAAGGGTATTTCTCAACTAATTAGACACATTTATGGCTTCCATATAAGGGTAGAAATAATTAGATTTGAGTAGAAATCAATCCCTCTATGAAATTTACCATGACACAAATTGAGGGATAAAATGAGCCCGTTGGATTTGCAGATGTTATTTCATATTTATTTTATTTTATTTTTTATTTTTTATTTTATTTTTTGGAATGAGATCATAGATTTTATTTAGCGCAACCTTCACCTATCCCACTAGATACATAGTTTGAAATAATCCCTCGAAATCCAATTGGTTTAAATGAATCTTGTAATATAGATGTAAATAGTATTAGTGTAGGAAATAACTCTAGTACTGCTAACACTTGGACAATGTATTTTGATGGGTCGAAGACACAGGTGGGTTCTATGACTAGTTGTATTTTAATAGACCCACAACAGAACAAACATTTGATCTCTTGTTTCTTGGAATTTGAGTGCACTAAAAATGTGGTTGAATATGAAGCGCTCATTTTGGGTTTAAAGAAATTCATCAACCTCAAATTTGAAGTACTAAAATTAATAGGTGACTTAGAAATTGTCACATGATAGATATGAAATAACATACAATGTGTCACCTAATCTCAGAAATTATCAACAAGAGGTATGGAATTTTATTTCACATTTTCATTATTTTAACATAAATATTGCTCCTTGGATTCATAATGTTGCTGCTAATACATTAGTGAATGTTGATGCTAGGTTGTCGCCTTTGAAGGATGGATTTTCAATTAAAATTATGTATAGGCCATTTGTGCTTGATAATATAACTAACTTTCATGTTTTCAATGACAACCAACAACTATTAGACTTTATGGTGAACACTAATGTGTTAAAGGATGTAGCCATTGATGAGGATGAGCACGAAAAATAATTGTAGGTTTCAAATCAAGCAAGTAAAGGAAACCCCATTCCGAAGGATGTGGTGTCATTGGAAAATCTTTATGACCTATAAAATTGGTTCAAGGGACCAGTTAATCTAAAGACTCATAGCTCCACTCTTTTGCATGAACAAGTGAATCTTGGCACAAAAGAAGATATGAAGTATCTAAATCTCAGTACTTGTTGCACATCTCAAGAGAAACAAGCTTTGATTTTCCTCTTTAGATAGTATCAAGACAAATTCGCATGGACATATGATGATGTGGAAACTTACAACACATGAATAACCCATCATGTGATTCACATCAAGGAAGGGGTTAAGTCATTTCTCCAGATCTGAGAAAAGTTCATCGTAATCTTGAACCCCTCATTCTAAAGGAACTCAGAAAATTGTTGCATGCCCAGATCATATTTAAGGTTCATCATTCCACATGGGTCTCTAATCTAGTCATGGTAAGAAAGAAATCTAGAGAAATATGCTTGTGTGTTGATTTTCGCAATTTGAACCAGGTTCCAGACAAGGATAACTACCTTGTGCCATTAATGGAAAAAATTTTGCAAACAATATCAGGATTAAATATGTTCTCGTTGTGGGATGGTTTTCCAGGGTACAACTAGGTTCTAGTAGTAGAACCCAATAGACACAAGACCACTTTCAGGACCAACTGGGGTACTTTTTCATTCAAACGAATGCTTTTGGGACTCATGAATGTAGGAGCTACATCCCAACAAGCGATGGATATCACATTCCGTGGTTTGATGAGACAAAGTGTTGTGGTCTACTTAGATGATGTGAAAATATTTCCAATGAAAAGATCTGATTACTTGCATTATCTAAGGACTATTTTCGAGCAATGTCACAAATATAGGATATATTTAAATCCTAATAAGGGCATATTTAGAGTGTCCGAGGGAATTATCTTGGGCCATATCATCGCAGAGAGTGGGATTAAAGTGGAACCAGAATGGTTCAAATATATAACTCAGATTTCCTTCTCGGTGAACAAGAAAGCTATGCAATCCTTCTTAGGGAAAAACAATTTCCTCCGTAAATTCATCTTTGACTATGCATAGATATTAAAACAATTACAAGTGATGATTAAGAAGGATGAAACTTATAAGTGGGATAAAAGTGAAAAGCATGTCTTCACTTGTATCAAGCAAGAAATTGTTGAAGCTCCAGCGCTATATAGTCTAAATTTTGGCAAAGATTTCCTATTGTATACTTTCGCTTATGATACTTCTCTTGTTATAATTCTCACACAAAAGGGAAATCAAGGAAATGAGAGACCCATATCATTCATGAGTTATGGCTTGCAAGGATCTGAGTTAAACTACCCATTCATAAGAAAGTGTAATAGATATATGAGGCAATAAAACATTTCAGGCCATACCTTCTGAAAAGTTACGTTATCTTTGTACCTAACCCAATGGTCAGATCATTGTTTTTTCAAAAATAAATGGGTGAAAGAAGGGCGAACTAGATGACAAACTTACAAGAGTATGATGAATTTAAGCTAGTTCACACTATAAATCCCCATGGTCTATTCCAAGTCATGGTAGAAGTGATTAACATGCCAGAAGAAGAGTATTCTAGTTGGGAGTAGGAAATTGAAATGCATAACATCAAAAACACTACCCCCAATAACACATCTACCTCTTCGTATGAAGATGTGCGACATTATCTTGAGCACAATTCCTTTCCTTCACTTTTATTGACATGACAAAAGGGGACTACTCAACTAAAATCTCTATCATATCAGTTGGTACACAAAGTGCTTTTTCAAAAGCACCATAATGGGGTTCTACTCAGATGTTTGGAAGCACCTGATTGAGAAAGGGTATTGCGTGATCTCCATGATTGACTAGATGGTGTAAATTATGTGGGTGATACTACTATGCATAAGATCATGTGGACTAGTTTCTATTGGATCACACTTTTCAAGGATGTTAATTCTTATGCCCGTAAATGTTCATTTTATCTGAAATTTATTGGTCATGATAGGAAATCAGTTGCCCCATTGTATATTATCATTGTAGATGAGCCTTTTTAACAATGGGGATTGGATGTCATTGGAGAAATATTACCACACTCATCAAAGCAACATTGATACAACCTAACTTCTATAAAATAGTTCATATGGTGGACAAAAGTAGTTCCTCTCAAGAAAGTGAATGAATAGTAATCCATAAATTTCCTCAAACGAAGGATTATCACTAGGTTTGACATTCCTACATCACTTGTTTTCGATAATGCAACATATTTATCATCGCTTAAACTTTATGATTTTTCATTTGAAAATGGCATTGTTTTGAAACATTCATCTAACTATTATCCATAGAGTAATGGTTGTGCTAAGTCAAAAATACTAGTGTATTGATCTGTTATCTATTTGTTAAGACTTTAGGAAATGGGTTAATGGGTTTAGGCGCTTGGTGATTTATTAAACAAACATTAATAAATTCCAAAGAAAAATGCGCGGGGGGTGGGTTGCATTTGGAAAGGGGTCCCTTTTGTTTTGGAAGGGGTCCAAACACCCGGGAATGGAAATTCATGCAAAAAGAGGGTTCTTACTAAAGTCCAGGTGACTTAGTAATTCCCAGAGAAATACTTATGGTTATATTTCAACCAGGGGGAGGGGATATTTACATAAGGGGATTATTTACACAGTTCCAGTAGGGGGATGGGGAAAAATATAGGGAGTTAAATAATATTGCCAGTAGTTAATATGGAAATGACAAGAGGAGCGCTAAGTTTCAGAGATCTTAGGCTTCAAAGGGGAGTAGAGCTTTGTAGAGAAAGTATGGACCCTCCTTGAGTGAAGCAGATCTTCACCAAGGCTAATGACATGGAAAATGATGAAACTAAGAGATATCAAGCAGATCTTGACCTCTTTTGAGGAAATTAGTCAATGATTTAGGGAAGAGGAAGAAAGGGAAGTTAGTTATGCCTGATTTGAGCTCCTCCACATGAAACTGCCTGATGACTGTGACCTGAGTAGAGATGATACTTTGAAAACATAGGATTGATCAGAAATCAACCTCAAAACTACTTACCCAGCCTACTTACCTAACATTTTTTCTTCTTTTGGTTTGGGTGCACTTAGACTTGCAAACCCAGCATTTCAACTTTTTCTTTTTATGCCTTCCTATCTACACACTACCCTTATTTCTTCCAAGGGCCCAGATTAAGCAGTTGGGCTCCTTTGATTCTCTACCTATCTAAAATATGCCAAGATTAAGCTGTTTGGACATATTGTTCATTCTATATATTCTAAAATAGGAAATTGAAAGCTAGGGAGACCAAGATTAGGCTGTTTGGACCTCCCTTTAGCTGAAAATTCTACAAAACTTGAATGACCCTTCAAAATTGGAATGCAGTAGATGAACTTTGAGTAGCATTCTTTCATGGCCTCTTTCTTTGGTGACTGTTTAGCAAATATGGAGCATTGCAACATGCAAATTATGACATATTTTGGCCTATAAAAATTTCAATCATGAAATATGAGTAACGTGCTACAGCAGGAGGCTAACACTATGAATCAAGGAAACAAAATGAGAACAAGTAGAATTATGTGACTTATGATCTTGAGTTGGAGGTGATCATTCATGCATTGACTATGTGGAGGAACTATTTTCTTGGAAAGAGGTTTTTGTTTATTAGTGATCACAATGGGTTGAGATACTTATTTCACCAACCACATAAGATGATTTGTTAAGAAAAATGAATATGATTGTATTAATTCAAATCAAAGAAGAACTCTACAACCTGTGCCTTGATGCTGTATAAGCTCCTCCGAGGGTCCGATAAGAAGTCTCCTCTACTTTGACAATTTTCACTCACTTCCCAATGAAACCAAAAGGTATGTGATCTCTCCTCTCAAGTTTAACTAGGAAGTCCCAATTCCATCAGCATTTACCCTAAAAAATGTTCAGCTTCTACCCTCCCTAGCCACTAACCCAATGCCTCAATTTATAGTGCAATGGAGGGAAGTTACTAGGTCCTCCTTCAAAGGGATAAAGCCCTCCTTCAAAGGGATAGCTCCTCCTATCAAGGGATTAGCTCCTTCTCTTTTGGGATGCATGAACCACCTTGGAGCGAACAATCCACGTCAAAATTCCTTCTGGAATCGTCTAGAATTAACCCAAAGTGAGTGTTTTAGAATAAAATTGCACCTTTTTTACTTTTACATGGGTACGCACCCACCCCTTTACAGACAAAGCGTGCAAATACGTAGGTAATATGAACAAAGGGTGCAAGCCCGCAGGCAAAAGTGAGAGAAAGTGCGGAACCAAAGTTTTATTGATTTTTAATGTCTTTCTCTCACTCGCAAAGCTTGACATGAAGAGGTGAGGTCTGAGACTTGCTTAGGAGGACAGTATAAGTGATGATAGACCCATACTGACTGCAAATAGTCATGGTGACGATATTTTTGTGTAACAAAGACTTTGCACCTTAAACATTTTATTATAGATACAAGACTCCATGTCTTTATCTTTCATGGATTTAGGACTTTGTGCCTTAATTTCCATGGCTTCTCATCTACTCTGCTTTAAAACTCCATGCTTCACCTTAAGGCACTAATTGTGAGCTCATACCCATCTAATGGTTCATTGGTAAGGCCTTGTTCGAAGACCTGCACACATCAAAATATCATAGATCAAAGGAATCAATGAATTTCATAATTAACTTATTGATATTTTACCAAATATTGTGCATGACTTCCACAACCATTTTGGTTCAAGAGAAATGACTTCCGCAAACATTTAAAACTTGAACATCCTTGTTTGAAAATAACCACGTTCCATATCACATCTTGCTCAATACAATATTAAGCATATAAATCATAAAAATCATGTATTGTCACTTCCACAATGATTATAATTTGAGCATATTTGTTTGCAAATAACTAGGTCCCTTGTCACATCCTGCTCAGTACAAGATTAAGCATATATAATCATAAAAATCAGGTATCATCCAGAAATCATAATTAACCATATGTTCCACAAAACCATGATCATCCATGGATCTATGTGTCTCAATATTTAATCACCATCCATGTCATACAACCATGCCAAAGCTAGGATACGAAAAGAGAAAAAATCAATAATATGCTCTTAACAAAAATCAATTCTTATACACAAGACCATAGATATTATCCTAAGCACACAACAACTAGGTGACCCAAACTGGGTCTATAGCATTAAGCATGTACATAAGTTTTTCATGCATAATATTATATCATTATATCAAAATAAACCTCTATAAGTGTCATCAATGTTATCTCACCAAGAAGGGACACTACATAAAAAACTAGAGCTTCTCATAGATTAAACCACCTCCACCCTCAGGCTTTATCACAATCCCACCAAAATTGGTCAAGGGATTACTAGGCCGAAAAAAACAAAAACCTTGAGGATTTTTCCTATCTCCACCCTCAGGCTTTACCGCAATCTCGCCAAAACTGGTGAATGGATTCCTAGGCCCTGTGGGAATTTTCTTGAGACCACCCCACCTAGTTCTAAAACCATCTTGAAATCCAAAGATCAACCAAATAAAAGAAACCCATCACACCATGGTTATCTAGAAATGGAAAGGCAAGGTTGAAACCATTTTCACACCTAGCATAACCCATGCCAATGAAAAAAAGAGAACCAAAGACACACATGTATGTACCATGTTTTCACAAGCCAACTAGGAAATCAAACATGAAACCTTTTACTTGCAAGCTGATTGATCCAACTTTTCCTTAATTGTCCATTTCTTTCCTTTTCTTTCCTTTCTCCAATGCTAGAGTGCTCCAAGAATGCTCTAAGTGTCCAATAATATGAGAGTATAGAGAGAGCCCAAAGCTAAAAATGAGAAAATTTTAACTAAAAAAACTCAACTGAAAATGACTATGAATTGATCCTCATAAGCATTTTTATTATTGAGGCCTCTATTTTCTTCAATTTCCCTCTCATGCAAACTTGTGACCTTTCATCTCCCTTTTCCCCTATTTTCCTTTATTTTCATAAATAAAATGCCAAATAATTCCTCTTTTCCTTTCCAAAGACTTTGTCAATGCCTTTTCCAATTTCCTTAGCCATAATAAACCAAATGAACACCACTAGGATGTTTTTCCCAACATTCAACTTTGAATACATGTCCCAGGACCTTGGTCTTAATTTTCCTTTATTAACTTTATGATATGAACTTTTAACCTTAGGGGAACATCTTCCTTGGTGTTTTATGACACCTATGACCAATAAACCGCTAAAAATGAAAGCATACTACCCATGTATATTTATAACTTAGCTTGATGCAGTATTTACAATGAAAAGCCTATTGAAAAGAAAATCCAACATGACAAACATGACACATGAAAACCATACCACTTATTGGAGCTTTATAACACAATTAATCATGGTATTTATAGCAAAAATAAAAATATATACATATACCAAAACTCTTTTTACTTAACCGACAAACAATGAAGGATATGTATCCTACATCTAATCAACCATCTCTCGTGTAGCTTATTCAAGCCCAAAGTGCTTCCACTAGACTTTAACTTGCTTGATTGCTTGGTTTTAGAGCATGAGCTATTTTTGTTACAGTATGAATTTAGGTTCCTTATGGAATTATCATTTTGGCTCCACATGTAATACATACCAACCAATCACATTATCAACATCCTTCACACACCTTTTAATCAACAAAAAATGGAAAACATTATAGAATTTCAGCATTGGCAATAGTGCAATTATGTAGGCCACTGGTCCAAACCTCTAAAAGATATCAAAAGGCTCACAATAACAAGGTGCCAACTTAGCACATGACTCAATCCTCAAGGAGATATTCTTGGGCTTGATGTGAAAATACACATGCTCCCTAACCTAAAACTCCTTAAACACCCTGTGCTGGTCTGCATAATTATTTTTTCTTGCCCTGTGTGGCCTTTAGATTATTAATTATAACTTCCATTTCTTGTTCCATTTCTTCCAACAGGTTCGGTCCAATCAATACCCTATTCACTAAATCAATCCAACTAATGGGATTGTTAAAAATCTGCCCATAAAGTGCCTCGAACAGACTCAACCTCAATGACTCTTGATTCCCATTTTTGTAAGAAAAATCAACCAGTGGAATATACTCCTCCCATAATCTCTCCTAGTCCACAATATACATCCTCAACTTGTCCTCCAAAATCTTGTTTACCCTCCCTATTTGTCCATCTTCCTAAGGATGGTAAGTTGTACTAAACTCCAACTCTATACCGAAAGCCTACCGATAAATCCTTCAAAAACATGGAAGTGAATTTTGTATCTTTATCAGATATAATATTCTTAGGAATGCCATGAAATATCACTATCTCATTGATCAAGACCTGAGCTACCTCACTAGCTGAATTAGTAGACTTCACTAGAATGGAGTGAGTTGCCTTGGTCAACCTGTCAACCACAACCATGAAGGAATGATGTTGTCTAGATGTTCTAAAAAACATTGTGATGAAATCCATGGAAATTACCTCCCATTACCATTTCAAAATCAAAATTGGTTGTAATAAACCACCTAGATTCTTGTACTTTTGTTTTACCTATTGACAATCCAAACACCTAGGGACAAAATCAACTACCTCTTTCTTCAATTTTAGACAATAGTATAACTTCTTCACAGTTGTTAGAGTATTGTGATATCCTGATTCCTGGATGACCTCAATATGGATTAACATGAAATTCCCTAAATATAAGCTTCTTGAGTTCATTATTGTCTGAGGCATAGATCTTATCCCTTAATCTCACCAAAACATCTACCTTGAGATTATAATCCACATCCTGATCACTTGTACCCTATTGTTTTAACCTGTGCCTAAGTTGCTGGTACGTTTCATCCTACTGTCCTTCTTGTAAGATCCAATCTTGTAAATTTGGTCCGATATGATCTCATAGCTATTATGTGATTCACCGACACTCTTTTGCTAAGAGAATCTGCTACCTTGTTCTCATTAACCTTGATGTACCAGATCTTCAAGTCAAACTCAATGAGCATGAAGAACCATCTAGCTTGTCTGGCATTCATATTAGGTTGGTGAAATAAGTATCTCAACCCATTGTGATCACTAATAAACGAAAACCTCTTTCCAGGAAAATAGTTCCTCCACATATTCAATGCATGAATGATCACCTCCAACTCAAGATCATAAGTCACATAATTCTACTTGTTCTCATTTTGTTTCCTTGATTCATAGTGTTAGCCTCCTGTTGTAGCACGTTACTCATATTTCATGATTGAAATTTTTATAGGCCAAAATATGTCATACTTTGCATGCTGCAATGCTCCATATTTGCTAAACAGTCACCAAAGAAAGAGGCCATGAAAGAATGCTACTCAAAGTTCATCTACTGCATTCCAATTTTGAAGAGTCATTCAAGTTTTGTAGAATTTTCAGCTAAAGGGAGGTCCAAACAGCCTAATCTTGGTCTCCCTAGCTTTCAATTTCCTGTTTTAGAATATAGAGAATGAACAATCTGTCCAAACAACTTAATCTTGGCATATTTTAGATAGGTAGAGAATCAAAGGAGCCCAGCTGCTTAATCTGGGCCCTTGGAAGAAATAAGGGTAGTGTGTAGATAGGAAGGCATAAAAAGAAAAAGTTGAAATGATGGGTTTGCAAGTCTAAGTGCACCCAAACCAAAAGAAGAAAAAATGTTAGGTAAGTAGGCTGGGTAAGTAGTTTTGAGGT
>APFE030654259.1:63428-74201 GCA_000404065.3 Pinus taeda
CATCTTAGTGGGAATAGCAGCATCCGTGTGGACACTATTCCCATATAACAAAATGGCGACTCCACTGGGGAGCGACTAGATTACTTGTTAGCCTATCTATCCTTGTTTCGTTTATAAACATACAGACGGGGCCTGAAGTCAAGCCAGCTAGCCTTCGAACTGCATGTGTCATACAAATGCAAAGTAGATCAATGTTGCTTCAGTCAATCTCCGTGTTTTGTTTATGAATTAAACAATAGATCTGCAAGGAATCTAATTGCCCTGAGTGGTGGCTCTAGTAACCTCTTAGATCACCCCTATGTTTTACATACATTGATCTGTACTTATTCAGCTTAAACACCTGAACTAAACTACAAAATGTGAGTGAAATCTCATTCAAAGTCTCGCACTGTAACCATTACGCCTTGCCTTAAAGGTATCCTGTATGCATCGCACTTCCCGAATGGAGTAGGTGCGCTGCATACTGAGTTGACTGTGTAACAGGTGCGATGGTTAGGGAGGATCGATTTTACCCTCCGACTGTGGATTTTTCTCAATGTTTTCAGTCTTATTCAAGAGTTTTTGCTGTTTGTAAGTAGTGTACTTCTGTGAATACCCCCTTTTCTTGCATTATTCCGCCTCCTTAGTGCAAAGAACTATAAACATTTTTTATGTATTGTGCATCATTTTAGTTCTCTTTTGCAAAAAGTAGCGTAGTCGAACTGTCATCTCTAGATCTGAAAGTGTCATAGCTGTCATTTTCAGTTTTAGAAAGCAATTCCATTGTTTTAGATAGTTGATTATACAGTTACTATTGCATAGGATTTGAATTACTAGTTTTAAATTGTCAAAAAGCAATTTGCATTTCAAAATCGCAAAGTGTCTCTCTTGCTTTCACTTCGTTTTGAAAAAGAATCTTGTTGAGTACAGTCGCTTTAAAAGTAATTCAGTTTTGCACATCGCTTTCTTAGCATCATTTACACATTAAGAGAGCTGAAAACCAATACATGCATGTGCATTTGCATTTTGAATGCTTGGCTTGATTTAGGACTGTGCATATTAGCGTGTTCTCTGTGCTATGTGAAGAAAAGATGATTGACTTTCTTCCCTTTAGTAGCTAGGATTTTCATTGCTGAAAGAAGATAAAATGTTTGTTTATCATCTTAGGCTGCATTTAGGAATTATACATACATCACGTGGTGAATCTGAAAGGCAAACTGTTAAGCAAGATCAACTTAAAATAATTCCAATGAATCTAACAATGCTTTGGAACTTAATGCACAACATCTAGAGGTCTAGGCTAGAGACGTATTCCAGCGTCGTAAAGCCTGGTAACTGTTGCATTCAGTGCTGGTTGGGTGATTCATGCACTCTGAGATGGCAAGTGCGAGTACGGACTTGTGCTCCCACGTACCGTCGCGTATATATTGGGAGACCATAATAGGCTGCATCCTTTATCCTTAGAAAGCTGTGTTTGCCGCCCTATCGATCGTAATGCACCGAACACAGCATTCGGGAAGACTGACTGCCGTACCGTAAAAAGTATTCTGTAGTTTTACGATTGGTTTTGTAATCCTCTCTGCCTAGATCTCCATAGAAGTCCATTTTTCTCCTTTTTGGACTCCTTAAAGGAAAAGGTGCTCTGATTTCTTGTCACTTCGAGCTCAATAAATATTGAAGGCGTCTAGAGTCATTTTTTGTTCTTTCTCGACTTTTTAAAATTGAAAAAAAAGTTGTGTCAAAGCGTCTAAAATTCATTTAATTCGAAAAACATTTTTCCCTTTATTTTGAGTTGATCAAGTAATTCACAATCGTGGAAGAAAGTCAATCAAAACCCCATCGTTCGGAGAGACTTGCAAGTCAACCATTGTTGACTCCAGAAGCGAAGCCATTCCGGACAAAGCGAATTCGTTTAACCGGATCAAAGTCCCCTAGGTTGGTTGGAGCAAGCACTCCAACATCCTCAGAGACTCTGGTTACTCCGAACATTTCTGGAATCCCTGCCTCTATGGAAGAAATTCCGCAACAGCAAAAGGACATTACAACTGATCCTAGTGTGACGATTAACACTTCTATTCCTAAACTGGTTCAGTCTACAGCCAATTCAGAAGGTGTTACTCCCCAATTGTCACTTGCTGCAGAACTTACATCTTCTTCGGCACCAGAAATATTTTACGGACCTGACGGCCTGCCTCTTCCTCTTGGATTGATTGCCATAGAAGAGATTGTGGAAGATCCTCCATCTAGCACTCCAACGTAACTTGGAGCTGGGATCACCCTATATCCTTCTTCATCAGAGAATATTCACCCACCCTCGGAAGTTCCAGAAGAATCACTGAGGAACCTTTTGGATAGACTTAATATTTCTGAACAACTGTCAACATCAAGGACTGTGTCACTCGACACAGCAACAGTGGAAGCTCCTTCTGCTATTGCAACAATGTTCACTGGCATGCCATCTGTCCCAACCAGTTTTCAATCACTGGATGGAGTCTATCCTGGGACTATTTCAACAGTATGGACTGTTCCCATTTGTTCGTCCGGAATTATATCTGGAATCTCTTACGCTGAGTCTCGACAAACTGATCCATCACAAGGTCAATTTTGGAAAACTGGTCCCCAAAGGCAAATTATTCCTTTGAGCACTGGATTACCGTCGTATGGAGGGTCGTATACCCTTTCATTGTCTTCACCAAAAGGAAAACCATGCGTGAGTTCACAACAAAATTTGGGTTATGCTGGAATCACAACTAGCAGTTGGGTACCAGTCCTGTCTCAACAACCAAGAGTTGTATGCTCAATACAACAACGTTCACCTATGAAAAACATTCCCACTACGCCGGCTATTGTGGTAGTATCGCAAGTACAAGCATCACCAATTGTATGCCAACCTCAAGTTTCGCAGGTTGCAATACAACAATCTCTTGTACCTTCGACACAACCGCAATCACCCACTAGTGGAATGGCACAGGTTCAAATGGGGAACACCAACCCCCATCTTGGTCAAACAGTCAATGCTAGACCACAGTCCATGGCTTCAAAACCATGGCTAGTGCAATACCAACAACCGCAATTCCAGCAAGCTTACCAAGGATATGAGTAACAAGTCTTTGCAAGTAATGGGAAGTAGTATCAACCATATCATAATGGTTATGCCCATCAACCTTACTAAAGTTACCAACATCAAATGCATTATCCTGGTATGCAAAGACCGACTGCTCAAATGATTCTGTCTTATCCTGGGTATGCTCAACCAAGCCTGAATCAATAGTTTCCTTTCGTGGCAACTCTAGAGTTACCGGATCTAAGTCGACTAACGAATGATCCAATTACCTATGCCCCTTGGTGGCCGACAATTCCACACAAACTTCCGTCGGATATTCCTAAATTTAATGGAAATCCAGGCGAAGACCCATCGAATCATGTGATGACCTTTCATCTATGGTGTTCTTCAAACACTCTGAATGATGATTTTATTTGGCTTCACCTCTTTTAGCGTACGTTAACCGGTCCGACAGCAAAGTGGTATATCGAACTGCCTAGAGCTTCATTTGATAACTTCAGTGCCCTAGCCACAACCTTTTTAACCCATTTTCAGTTACCTATCAGGTATGAAATAGGAACTGAGCTTCTTACCAATTTCAAACAAACGACAGCCACTCACATATCCGATCATATTCACGAGTGGCAGTGTCGCCGTAGAATGGTAAAAACATATGTTCCTGATCAGCTATTGGCTGAATGGTTTATTACGTCACTGTTACCCGCTATTACAGAAGATGTGGTAAAGGGAAGAGCCGTCACTGAAGAGCAAGTTATTGCTCATGCACAATATCTAGACTTGATCTATACTCAATCTGACATGCCCTACGATAAAATCCCTGACGCTCCTACACCATAATTCTCCATTCCTTCGCCTCCTAAATCAAACGAAGACTCTCATGCTGTCGATGGTGTGATAGGTATGACAAGCACTAAAACTGCAAAGGCCACATTGAAAAAGGCTCACATGGTTTCGAATCAAGATGCAAATGTCAAATTTCTAGCCTCAGAAGTAAATGCCATGTCAACAAACAAAGGCAAAGAAACCAAGCAACCAGGAGGCAAGAAGAAAAAACAAGGGAAGAAGATAAACCAGGGAGACTCATCTCCTAGAAAATCTTCTACAAAACCTTCTGGGAATGTGAAACCAAAAACTCCATGTCATATATGTGATGAGGATCACTGGACACGAGACTGTTCATTTAAAGAAGAACTTAGAAAATCCTTCAAAAGTTCAAAAACCTCGACTGTATTGACTGATCTGTTTCCAAACCCAGGAACAAATCTGGTTGTTAGCAAAAATGCTTCCCAGTCCCAACTACTAATTTTTTCAGTCTCGAAGCAACTGAATGATGCTCTTATAATGACAAGGAGTAAAGATTACAGGAATCCACATATGTTGAAAAACAAGGATAATGATCAACCTAGTAGTTCAACAACGACTTCAATAGAAGTCGTGCCACCCATCATTTCTGAATTAACGATAAAACCGCCAAAGGGAGTAGTATACAAATCGACATTTAATCCTTGTGCCCGAGCAGCACAACAGTATAATATAGTGGAGGATTTAGCTCAATCACCATCCGTGATGTCGACTCTTGAGGTACTGCAAAATTGCCCCTCCCAAAAGCAGGCTTTATTATCATCAATAGGTGGGATTGACCCAATGGATTCCAATCTTGTATCTTTTATTCATAAAGGATATGACCCTCAGTTACCAGCTCAACTAGCTTTCCTCATTCAAGTGAAAGCCCTTAACAAAACTGTTCATAGAACAATTATTGATGAGGGGGTATCCACATGTATCATGTCGATGAGTTGCTAGAAAACTCTGGGGTCTTTATCTTTGTCACGATCATCAACAACATTAAAAGAATTTGATGGACGAATGTACACCCTGTATGGGATACTAAGTAACTTGCAAGTCGAACTGGGGGGCAAAAAAATAGAAATTGATGTTGAAGTCATCGATGGGAATCTTGATTACAACATCCTACTAGGAAGACCTTGGATATATGCCATGGCAGCTGTTGTGTCGACCTACTTTAGGAAAATTGCATTTCCTTCCCAAGGAGGAATTACAATCATCGACCAACAAAATTTTCTCCACAACAGTTCACAAGTTACAGGAAGCATTCCAATGATCCATGGAATCCCTAGCATGCTTCATAATGTTGTTTAGAGAATAATTTCGGCAAAATCACATAAAAAATCATTTGACAAATTATTTTTTTATGTGATTTTGCCGAAATTATTCTCTAAACAAGATTATGGATCACAGAAGTCTAAATTCCCTAATGCTTCATAATATCAGAGTAGGCCTACTAAAGAACGTAAGTTAATGGGAACATTTACCCTACCGCCTCCTACCGATTTGGCGAAAGTGGCTAATGTAGGAACCTGCAATATGATATCTTCCATTCAAAAGATGTCAGAAAACGATGTTAAAATGGATCATTCACAGGTTTTGCCTCTAACCCTGCTGGAAATATTATAGCAATCAATGTTCTTAGCATGGGAGGCAAACCAGCATCAACGCTCGTCAAGCGTTTGGATAGATAGGTCTAAGGAATATGGCACCCCTTCAGATCCTTGGTCGCAAGTACACCTTACAGACGAAGGAATCATTAAATCGATGATGATCGATGGGGCACCATGGGAAGATCACCACCATTGTTCCCATCTTCCGACTTGTAAAGAAGATAATTCCGACGACCTACAACATCCTTCAATATTTGACTTTCTGACGAATACTGTAAACACGGTCGATTCGAGAGAAACCTATCCAATATTGAAGAGACTATTGCCATAAACATCTCGACCAAAATAGATGTTGTAGTGAACATTCATGTTGGCAAATCTTGTTCTTCTTCCAAACTGGAAATATATAGCACTCTCTTTCGCGAGTTTAGAGATGTCTTTGCTTGGTCATATGATGAAATGCCAGGTATCGACTCGATCATAGTTGAACACGAGATTAATATGTATCCAGATGTCAAACTAGTATGACAACGACTAAGGAAGGTGTACCCGAAGAAATCCATTGCCATCAAGGCGGAAGTTGAGAAACCCCTCCGTGCTAGTTTCATTTACCCCGTTCCTCTAACCGATTGGGTATCGAATATTGTTCCTGTGATGAAAAAACAAGGAACTATTAGAGTGTGTGTTGATTACAGGGATGTAAATCAAGCTTGTCCGAAAGACAACTACCCTACACCCTTCATCGACCAGATAATTGATGAATGTGCCAGATGCGAAATCTTTTCATTCATGGATGGATTTTCTGGGTATAATCAAATAAATATCTGCCCACAAGACCAGTCAAAGACTGCATTCATTTGTCCATGGGGCACATTCACATATCGCAAGCTACCCTTTGGTCTGAAAAATGCAGGGGCGACTTTTCAGAGAGAAATGAACTATGCTTTCCATGACATCAAAAACATCGTTCAACCTTATATCAATGATCTCCCAACTCATTCGTGAAAGTGGACTGATCATCCGCGCCATTTGAAAGCAATATTTCTACGTTGTCAACACTACAAGATAAGACTCAATCTGCACAAATGTGTGTTTTGTGTCAGTTTTGGTCGTTTACTTGGCTTCATTGTCTCAAAGGATGGGATTCGTCTCGACCCTTGCAAGTTTTAGGCAATCAATGATTGGCCTCCACCTTCGAGCCTGCTTCAGATTCAGAAACTCCATGGGAAAGAAAATTTCCTCAAGAGGTTCATTCCAAATTACGCCGAACTAGCTAAAGGTTATACTCGTCTTTTGAAAAAGGATGTACCTTTCATTTGGGACCAGGTCGCGCAAGCTTTCTTTGATGCTTTAAAGAAATCTCTAATGCAAGCGTCATTAATGTATGCTCCTGATTATCAAAAGGACTTTAACCTGTATCTGGCTGCAGCAGATACGACCATAGCGATGGTTTTAGTTCAAGAAGACAATGGAATTTAAAATCCTATATATTATTTAAGCCGAAACTTAAATGATACGGAAATGAAATATTCCTACGTTGAAAAGCTCGCCCTCGCAGCTGTTCAAGTAATACAGAGATTTCGACACAACGTCCTCTTTAGGAAAACTACCATTTTATCAGATTGCAACCCCATGAATTATATATTGTCACGACAACTACTGGGGGAAAGTATTCGAAATGGATAGCAATTCTACAAGAGTTTTATTTGGAATTCAAAAAATCCAAATCAAAGAAAGCCCTGGTATTCGCAGAGTTACTGTGCAATCTCCCATCGTTGTCTAATGATGCAACATCTGAAGAAGCAATCGTGGATGAAAATTTGTTTCTGATATCTTCAAGCGATTTGTGATACGTAGATATAATCATTTATCTCCAGACACAAGCATATAGGTCTAATACCTCACGCTCCGAACAACGGCGTATTTGATACCGAGAAAAAGACTACGTGATTGTTGGTAATACTATTTATCATTGTGGTATCGATACAGTTCTGCGAAGGTGCCTCACCCTTGAGGAGGTCGAAAAAGTCCTGAATGACTACCATTCAGGCACGTGTGGAGGACATCAATCTGGTTATGCTACGGCGCAAAAAAAAATTTGCGAGCAGGATACTTCTGGCCAACAATGTTCAAAGATTGCATAACCGCAGTTAGAAGTTGTCATGCTTGGCAAATTTTCGATAGCAAAACCAGAAGACCACCCGCACCGCTGCAACTAGTAGTAGCTGTTGGGTCGTTCACCAAATGTGGCATAGATTTCATGACATGTAACCCCACCTCGACCGGGGGGCATGGGTACATAATAGTTGCGGTGGACTATTTTACCAAATGGGCCGAGGTGATGCCTACATTAAAAAACAGTTGCAAAACAGCTGCCCTTTATCACGGTGGACTATTTTACCAAATGGGCTGAGGCTATGCCTACATTAAACAACAGCGGCGAAATGAATGCCCTTTTATTTTTCAATCACGTAGTCTCCAGATTTGATGTTCCACAAGCCATAGTCATAGATCATGGATCGCATTTTCGCAATCACATGATGGTTGAGTTGGTTGCCAAATTAGGGTTGTTCCCCGACAGCTCTACTCCGTACTATCCGCAAGATAACGGACAAGTTGAAGCAATAAACAAAGTCCTAAAGCGCATGCTACAAAGGATGATCGAAGCCCACAAACAGGATTGGCACCTAATCCTGTACTCGGCCTTGTAGGCATATCGGACATTGGTAAGAAATGCAACCGGATTCACACCTTTTCAATCAGTGTACGGTTTGGAAGCAATATTACTGGTTCAATGTGAAATCTCATCCCTCAAACTCGTAGTCGACCTTCTCCCCAGAACCTTAGAAGAAGAGGCTCATTTCTTGGAATTAATCCATTTGGATGAAACCTATCGTGATGCAGCTTCGGCTAATGAGGCTAATAAGAAACGAATCAAAGAACAGTTTGACAAGAATGTCAAACCTCACATCTTCTTAGAGGGTGACCTGGTTTTACTTTATGACCAGGAATTCGATAAATTTGGAGCAGGGAAATTCAAATCGTTATGGATGGGTCCCTATATTGTTAATTGAGTGTTAGTAAAAGGATCCTACGAGTTGATGGACTATGATGGGATTCCACTAGCGCAAACTCGCAATGGGTTGTACCTCAAGCGTTACTATGCTTGATTTCGCATAGTAATCCTAGTGCTTTTGTTACATTTTTGTTTTCACCAAGAGCATTTAATTTGGTTACATAATCCACTTTTTGCATTCGTTGCAGATGACAAACATACTGGAATCATTCGTTAGATATGCCGACGGGGCAAGTCGTAGTTTGCGGAATCTGTCTTCTGTAGCATGGGCCATTTTCAATCCCAGCGGCGAGTTAGTAAGTTTCAGAGGAGTATGTATTGGTCGATCTATGAACAATATCACTGAGTACAACGCATTGATATAACTCCTTTTTGATTCCATCACACATGGTATATGCCGACTTATCGTCAGGCTAGACTCACAGCTCGTCCTTCTATAACTCACCGGCATCTATGCTGTACGAAATCCAACTATCTATCGCATGTTCCTAAGGGTAAAAATTTTCGAAAGATAGTTTGATTTCATCCAATATCAACATATTTCCAAAATTAACACATTAATATACTCATTGGCAAATTATGTGTTAGATAGACATTTGTGACATCTATAACAAGAAGCATCACATCAATATATGAAGTAGGATTATGTAACTGTATCGAAATAAAGCTCCGAAAATCAAAAATGTATTCCATAACTGTTTATAGTCTGTACATAATGTTCTATAACCAAGACAAAATTGGTCAAATGGCCCAAAACTCAAAATGCTAGGGGGCACCCTAGTCTAATGATGCTGGTGATAACAAGTCACCACCTGTGCAATCATGCGTAAGAGCCTAGTCCATCGACTCGACATTCTAGTGGTATGTCACTGCAACCGCAAAGGCAGCTCATCTTTCCTCACATCTGGGATACCAAGAGTAAGACCCTCAGTTTGGTCCTGTAGTGCCGAAAGAGTCTCGGCCACATCAAGGTCGCGAAGGATAGCCCTCCCAACAGCTTCTCCTGCTGGAGCGGCCACTAGGTCTCTACGGCGTGCTATCGGTCGAACTGGGCCAACATCTACATGAACACATGAGTTTTGATTAGTCTTCATCATAGGAATATAAGAACATTATAAACAACAATGAACATAGATATGGTCAGAAGAAAATTACCCATGACACCCCACTGCTCTCCAGCCAGCAGCACCAAATCCGGGTCACCTCAGAAGTCCATACCAGCATATGGGAACCTGGCATAGACCATCTCCTAACGGTCAAACCACTCAAAGAAGGTCTCAGAGAAAGAAATCTGGGGCTGGCCAGCATGCCGAGACATGAGATTGACCCATCTCTGCATCCGTGGTTCAGTCGGTGGAGGTAGACCAAGTGATATATACTGTGGCTGCATCAGTGGGATTCGCTCCAAGGCAACAGTAGTCAAAATAGAACCATAACCAAATTTCTTGGATCTGCCACTCTTCACCTTGGTTAATTGTTCCTTCATCACAAAAAGTACTACATCACACCAATTGAACACCTTCGGTTCAAGGAATTCCAAAGCATACTGCATATAAGATCTGTTGGCTATATGAAGAGCAGAACTACCAGCCAGTCTAGCAAAAGTAAACAGGATGGTCCGCAAGGGCTAATCAGTGATGTCTCGGATGTTGATCTCTCCTTCCGCACTTGGGTGAGATCCCTCTCTGCAATGCCAGCGAATGTACTCCCTTCCAGACTCACCCCCACGGGTGGAACCTGATAAAGAGAGAGGGGCACCATGCCTCGATAAGCCGGTCAGAAAATAGATGTCCACCACTGTCAAGGGGATCTATTTGCCCCTAATCTAGAATACCTGGTTGATAGGATCCTAGGCATTGAGGAAACACTACAACAAACTAATTTTTTGCCTCATGCTCGAGATACGGAAAAACTTCAGCAAGCCACAGTTTCGTAATGCAGCCACTGTGCCTGGATCATGTAAAGCAACAACATCCTCTTCTTCATGCTCGCATTCTCACCATGTGACAACCATTTTCCTTCGATGAATCCTTGAAAAACAAATAAGGGAAGAGTTAGGATATTCATTTGGTGAAAACAGGAAAAGGTTTCATGAGGAAACTATGCAAAAATTTTCCTCCCTGCACCCATCACACCCCATCAAGTGTATTAGGAGAGATACATAGTGACTAGTCACTGGAGACATCAGTATGCAT
>APFE030654274.1:0-15078 GCA_000404065.3 Pinus taeda
GAACACTTTGCAGCCAACCCCCAAGTTCTCCCTGATTATGTTGACAAGTAAGCATAAGATATTGCTCATTTTGAAGATATGGAGACATTATTTGGTGATGGCTGCCTTCATGCTTGCATGAGAAGGTGGAATACATTGTCATATAGCCTAAAGATCAAGGAGTATCACTCCCCAACTAGAATGAGGGAAGCTATGATGAGAGTGCCTCTATATAAACAATCAATGCAAAACTTTAAAGCCAACTAGATTGGCCTTAAGTTTAGTCCTCCACTACTCTTAGGACTATTGGAATGGGTTAAAGAAGAAGAAGAACAGAAACAATGGGAGGAAGTGGATAGAAAAGCAAGTTTTCATAACAAAGAAGAGGACATCACCTCAAAGGCTTGGGATGTTAGGGAAGCTGTTAAAGCTATTAAAGATGAACAACTAGATTAGTTGCTCAGAGGATGAGCAACCCATTAAGTAGGGGGTGATGATGAGCCCCAGAAATGGGTAACTATATGGGCTCATTTTACCTATTATTTTCATTTAATTCACCATTATCAATAGTTTTGTGCATGTTTTTGAATATATTTATGTCAAAAGAGTGAATGAGGATAGTCACTTTGCCACATAGTCTAATGAGTGTTTATTGCAGATTTCTGGACATTTGTGGACAAGGACCAGACATTTATCAGCAGATTGGCATCCAAACGTGAGGAAACAGGGCTGAGGACTTATGGGAGGGGTGTCTCCTGCATTAGTGACCCCTTCCTCGAGTTCTCCACTAGCAGCTCGGAGTAAAAAGGCCCATAATGATGATCCAAAGGGGCTGCCGAGTAAGTCTAGTAGAGTTGTTGTTATCTTCAGTCTAGGCAGCCAAGTTCCTTAATTATAAGAGGATTGTTGGGAGCCCCCACTTGTATAAATAAGAATACTTCAAGCCTCAGTAGCTTAGCCATTTCATAGTCTATTTTCGCGCTTTTGTGTAGCCTTATACTCAACTCATTTTCAAGATCTTTTTGAAGATAGTTTTGTGATGTAACTACTATTTTTTTATCAATGAAGATCAATCCAGCTTCGAACTAGCACTCATCTTTCCTAGAGGGCTGAAGCTCTTGGGTTAGGGCCCAACTCAGGTTTCCCAGCTCCTCCTTTGTGTATTTATATCTTTTTTTCTTGCATTCATAAGCTGATTTCTATTGTTTAGGTTAAATCTTTCTTTCGTAAAATAGGTTGCTTTTGATGGTTAAATTAGTTGTTTGCTTCAAGTTACTTAAGTAGTTTTTTGTAATAACAGAGAAATAACCAAAAAGGCTCCCAGTAGGTCTTTATCTCCTTTCTTCCTCCTTGGGACCATGATTTGAGGTCAAGGCACTACTGTTGCCACCAAAAACACATTTTTTGCCTTTCATGCAATTGCTAGTGTGATGTTTTGAGTTGGAGAAGTTGATATTTGCTTGGATTCACATGCTTAGACCATTTCATGTTCATTTACCATGGCTTTCTCACATAACACTTTGTTCATAATGTTCTGTTCAACAGCACTCTATTTTTAGGTCAAAATAGGCAAACTCTATTTTTTTTTTTCTGTTCTTGCTTAGGTTAGTTTGAGAAGTAAGTGTGCATCTCACTTGTAGAATATTTCAGCTTGTCATTCCTCCATAGCACAACTTGTACTAGCTCATCTCTCAATATTTCCCACTCATTCGCCGCATTTTCACCAACCTGCCCTAATCGCTGTGTTTTTGTACAAAGTTGCTTTCTTGACCTTTGAACAAATCCAACCATCTCCTTCATTACTAATCTTCATTAACAGAGTCCTAAACCCTTCAACACCTTCATCCAGCCTTCATTTCCCTTATCCCATCAATTTTTCACCTCCAAACCTCCAAAAACCACTTCCAGCCTCCTCCTGTAGATTCCCCTGTAGAAACTCTTGTAGATCCCCTAGAGCCTCCTATAAAAGTTCATGCGAGCGATTTTTCGAAGTCTGATTGCAATGGAAGTCTCCAAAAGGGTACTATGGACTTCTTAAGATGCCTCCACACCTTCCTCATCCTCAACAAAAGCCAACTCCATCTTCCTTTGCCACCAAACCTCTACACAATCACAATCATGCAAACCATAAGCATAATCATTCCACATAAAAATACTCAACAGTACAAAAAGATGAATTCTTCTCATTTTTCTTCAGAAGTAGCTTGAGTAAATGCAATTTACCTTTTATATAGTCAATGACATCAATTTCAATAGTTTCCATCTCTTTTCTTACAAAGGTAGGGTTAAATGGGTAAACTAGGGTTTCTTAGGGTTTGTGTTTCATTTCAGTTTTCCTTCTCTTTCTGCAAATAGAATAGCCATTCTAGAATTATCTCTCTTCCATAATATTAAAAGCTTCTTCTGAGAACTCATAGAAGTTGGCTTAAGCTCCTAGCGAACTTGTGCCAGCTTATCAAGTGACAGGCTGCAGTAAGAGCTAGTACTTCTGTATACAGCACCGTTGCTTCCAAGTTTGTTACAAACTACCAGGTTGATAAAAGTAAATAAGGAAGCCCCAAGAGTTGCAACATTATTTCTGCGATACTAGAGCTCACCACCATCCATAATGGTTCGAACTTACCTGCTCCTAATTTGTCAGAGTCTTGATCATAAAGCAAGACCGGGTCACCTTCTGAGAAGACACGATGCTTGAGATTTTTGTCGTATTGTGCCTTGACACATTTCTTATGTGCTTCGTTAGCCAGCACGACGTCATGATGAGTTTCATCCATGTGGATTAGTTCCAAGAAACGAGCCTCTTCTTCCGAAGTTTCAGGAAGCATATCAATTGCGAGCTTGAGGGACGATATTTCACATTGAATTGGTAAGATAGCTTCTAGACCATACACCAACTGAAAGGGCGTAAATTTGGTCACATTTCGCACTGAAGTTCTATATGCCCATAGAGCTGAGTACAGGATTAAATTACAATTCTGTTTGTTGACTCCAATTATTCTCTACAGCATGCGCTTAACGATTTTGTTGATTGCCTCAAGCTGTCTGTTTGCTTGTGGATAATATGGAGTAGAACTATTGTGGGATAGTGCTAATTTAGTAGTCAATTCAACCATTATGTGATTGCAAAAATGTGATCCATGATCTGTGACTATAGCTTGTGGAACACCAAATCTAGAAACTACATGATTAAAAAAGAAAAGAGCAATTGTTTCATGGCTGTTGTTTAATGTAGGCATCACCTTGGCCCATTTTGTAAAATAGTCAACAACGACTATAATATACCCATGCCCCCCGACCGAGGTGGGGTTACATGTCATGAAATTAATGCCCCATTTAGTGAATATTCCAACAACAATTACTGGATGAAGTGGTGCAGGTGGTAATCTAGTTTTGTGATCAAAAATATGACAAGCATGGCAACTTCTGACTGCAATTACACAATATTTGATTATAGTGGGCTAGAAGTAACCGGCTCATAAGATCTTTTGTGCAGTAGGGTAACCAAATAGATGCCCTCCACAAGCACTTGAATGACAATCATTTAGAACTTTTTTGGCCTCCTCATGCATGAGGCACCTTCGTAGAACTGTATCGACACCACGACGGTAAAGCATATTGCCAATGATTAGGTAGTCTTTGGCTTGGTATTGAGTATGCTGATGTTCAGATCAAGAGGTGTTAGGCTTAAAATTTTGGGTTTGGAGATAGACCAGTATATCCCCATACCACGGATCGCTTGATGATATCAGAAACAAAAAATCGTGCATGATTGATGCTTTGGATGTCAAATCGCTGGACAATGAGGGAAGGTCACAAAGTAACTCCGCAAATACCAGAGATTTCTTTGATTTGGATTTGGTGAATTCTAGATCAAACTCCTGCAAAATGGTTATTCATTTGAAATATTTGCCCCCTAGTAATTGACGTGATAGAATGTAGGTCATAGGGTTGCAATCTGACACAATGGTAGTTTGTGAAAGAGAATATAGTGTCAAAATCTCTGTACTGCTTGAATAGTTGCTAAAGCAAGATTTTCAACATAGGAGTACTTGCTTTCTATATCATTAAGGTTTCTACTTAAATAATATATAGGATGTTCTATTCCTTTATCTTCTTGCACTAAAAACATGGAAATGGTTGTATCTGCAGTGACAAGATACATGTTAAAGTCTTTTTGATAGTCAGGAGCATACATTTATGATGCTTTTATTAAGGAAGCTTTTAAAGTATCAAAGGAATCTTGCACAACCTGATCCCAGTGGAAGGGTACTCCTTTTTTCAAAAGACGCATATAACATTTAGTGAGTTCAACATAATGTGGAATGAATCTCCTTAGAATGTTAGCTTTCCCTTGGAGTCTCTAAATATGAAGCAAATTTGAAGGTGGAGGCGTGTCAATGATTTCCTGAACCTTTAATGGGTCGAGTCGAATTCCATCCTAAGAAACTACAAAACCAAGTAATCAACCAGAACCCACACAAAACACACACTTGTGTGGATTGAGTCATATCTTGTAGTGTTAGAAACGTAGAAATATGGCTCTCAAATGATACAGATGATCGGTCCACTTTCGTGAATGAGCTGGTAGATCATTGAGATATGGTCGAACGATGTGTTTGATGTCATGGAAGGCGTAGTTCATTGCCCTCTGAAATTTGCCCTTGCGTTCTTCAAACTGAAAGGTATTTTACGGTATGCGAATGTGCCCCACAAACATATAAATGCAGTCTTCAACTAGTCTTGTGGGCAAATACTGATTTGATTGTATCCAAAAAATCCATCCATGAATGAAAAATTTTTGTATCGGGCACATTCATCAATTATATGGTCAATGAAGGGTGTAGGATAGTTGTCCTTTGGACACGCTTGATTTACATCCCTATAATCGACGCACACTCTAATTGTTCCTTGCTTTTTCATCAAAGGGACAATATTCGATACCCAGTCAATTAGAGGAACAGGGTAAATGAAACCAACATCCAAAAGTTTTTCAACTTCTGCCTTAATGGCAACAGCTTTCTTTAGGTGAACAGGTCGAAGCTGTTGTCGTACTAGTTTGACATCTAGATACATCTTGATTTCATGTTCAACGATTCTCGAGTCAATGCTTGGGATTTCTTCATATGACCATGCAAATACATCTCTGAATTCACGAAAGAGAGCGTAGTAAATTTCAAGTTCTGATGGAGAACAAGATTTTCCAACATGAATATTCTCTACAACATTAGGTTTGGTCAAGATATTAATGGCAATAACTTCTTCAATATTGGACAGATTTCGCTCAGAATCCACTATATTTACAGTATTTGACAGAAAATAAAAAATTGAAGGATGATTAAGGTCGCTTGAATAATATTCATTGTTATCTTGAAGTTGGGAACGATGGTGGTAATCTTCCCATGGCATCCCTCCTATCATCATTGACTAGATGAATCCTTCGTCTGTAGAATTTATATGAGACAAAGGATCAGAAGAGGTAACATACTCTAGAGACCTATCTATCCAAACACTCATTGAGTGCTAATTTTGGGTTTGCTGCCCAGGCCCAGAAAATTGATTGCTACAAAGATGATATGGGGCTTGGGGGCAACATCTCATGGTGATCCACACTATCAAAATGGTCGGAGTTCTACTTAATATTAGATGACGTAGAAGAGATCATGTGATAGGTTTCCACTGTGGCCACCTCCGCAAGTGCAGTTAGAGGCAGGAGGGCAAAAGTACCCATTAAGGATGGGTCTTTCAAGAGACCTACTCCGACATTTTGAAGTGATTGAGAACTTCCATGGATCAATGGAATGCTTCGAGTAGCTTGTGAACTGTTAGGAAAAAAGGCTAGTTGGTCAACGATTGTAATTCTGCCTTGGAAGGGAAATGCAATCTTTCTAAAATATGTAGACACAACAGCAGCCATAGCATTAATCCAGTGCCTTCCCATTAGGATATTGTATTCAAGGTTTCCATCAATGACCTTTACTTCAATTTCTACTGTCTTGCCTCCCAGTTCAACTTGCAAGTTACTTAAAATCACATACGGCGTGTATGTTCTTCCATCAAATGCTTTTAATGTCGTTGATGATCATGACAAGGGTGGTGAACCAAAATTTTTCCAGAAACTCGTTGATATAATATAGATAGATGCCCCCTCATCAATGATTGTTTGTTGAACAATTTTATTGAGGGCTTTTACCTATATAAGGAAAGCAAGTTGGGCCAGTAACTAAGGTGCGTATCCTTTATGATTAAAGGCCACAAGGTTGGAATCTGTTGGATCAATCCCACCTATTGGTGATAACAAAGCCTGCTTTTGGGAGGGGAAATTCTGTAGTACTTCAAGTGTTGACATAGTGGATGGGGATTGAGCCAGATCCTCCACTATATTATAATTCTATGCAGCTCGAGCACGAGGATTAAATGTCGACTTATGTACGACTCCCTTTGGCAGCTTTATAGTTAATTCAGGAATAATGGGTGGAACAACTTCTAGTGAAGTTGTTGTCGAACTACTAGGTTGATCTATAGCTTGGTTGTTTGACGACGTTGGATTCCCGTAATATATGTTCCTTTTTGATATCAAAGCATCATTTTTCTATTTTGAGATGGATAGCATAAGCACTTGGGATGTGGAAGCATGACTGATAGCAACTAGATTAGTTTCTGGGTTCAAAAATGGATCAGTCAACACCGCTAAGGTATTTGAAGTCTTTAAAAATTTTGCAATCATAGCTCGATGTGGACAATCTTTCGTCCAATGCTCATCGTTACATATGTAATGTGGATAGTGAGGTTTCTTTTTCCCATTAGGGTTCTCAGAAGATTTTTCAGGAGTTGAATTCTCTTGTTTCTTCTTGTTACTTTTCCCTTTTTTCTTGCCCCCTGGTTTCTTTGGATTCTTGCCCTTGTCAGATGACACAGCATTAATCTTCGAGGCAATAGGTTTGTCATTTTCTTTTTGACTAGAAACTGCAAGGGCTTTACCAGATAGAGCCTTTGTGGTTTGCATGCTTGAGGAATTGATCATGCCATCATTGGCGTGAGAGTCCCTGTTCGATTTAGGAGGGGGAGGAACGGAAAAATATTGTCTGGGAGCGTCAGGAATTTTGTTGTAGAGTGTGCCAGGCTGAGTATAGATCAAGTCTAAATATTTGGCACGAGCAATGACTTTCTCTTCAGTGACAACTCCTCCTTTTGCCACATCCTCAGTTATAGAAGGCAATAAGGACTGAACAAACCACTCAGCTAAAAGTTGATCAGGAACATACGTCTTTACCATTCAACGATGATGTCACCATTCATGAATATGACCAGACATGTGAGTGGTTGTGGTCTATTTAAAGTTGGTAAGGAGTTCTGTTCCCGTTTCGTACCTTATGGGTAACTGAAAGTGGTTTAGAAAAGTAGTGGCAAGGGCGCTAAAGTTATCAAATGAAGCTCTAGGAAATTCAATATACCATTTCGCTACCGGACCAATGAGTGTTCACTGAAATAGGTGAAGCCTAATCGAATCATCATTTAGGGTGTTAGATGAGCACCATAAATGAAAATTCATCACGTGATTCGATGGATATTCACCTGGATTTCCATTGAATTTAGGAATATTGGAGGGAAGTTTATGAGGAATCGTTGGCCACCAAAGGGCATATGCATCTGGATCATTTGTTAGCCAGTTCAAATCTGGTAATTCTAGAGTTGCTACAAAAGGCAATTGTTGATTCAGGTTAGGTGAAGCATACCCAAGATAAGATGGAATCGCTTGAGCAGTAGGTTTTTTCATACCAGCATAATGTATTTGATGCTGGTAACTTTTATAACATTGTTGGACATAACCAGTATAGTGTGGTTGTTGATAACCGTTTTGAAAATGTTGTTGTCTGTTACCTACAAAGCCTTGTTGCTCAGGTCCTCGGTAGGTTTGCTGGAATTGCAGTTGTTAGTATTGTACCAGCCATGGTTTTTGGACCATTTGATGTTGCCCAATACTGGAAGATTGACCAAGGTGTGGACTGATAATACCCATTTGAGCCTGACTCATTCCAGGTAAGGAATCACTAACCTGAGGTTATGATTGAGCCATAGAGACAAGAGGCTGTTGTATTGCAACCTGAGAGACTTGAGGTTGACACACAACAGGTAGTGCTTGTACTTGTGACACATTCAAAATAGTAGGTGTAGTGGGAATATTCGACATAGGTTGGATCAGTTGCACTGAATATACAACCCTTGGTTGTTGAGGTAGTATTGGTACCCAACCGCTAGATGCAATTCTAGTTTGACCTGAATTTTGCTGTAAACTCTCATATGGTTGTGTTAGGTTCCTATACCAATAGGTTTCATATTTCATGATTGACAGTGGAAGGGCTAAATATGTTCATCATTGCAGGCTGCAAAGGTTCCATATTTTGTGTACATACTACAAAAAATTAAAAAATTAAAAGAGGGTATGCCTTAAAAGAATAATCAAAGGGCAAGAAAATCAAGAGGTCAAGAGAAAAGTGAAAATGAACCCCAGACTAAAGACCAGGAAAGTGGCCAGTCAAAATGCCACTACTAAACTCATTTGGCAGTGTCATGATTTCCAAGTACTACTGCCAATCACACTTGATGGATGGCCCAACAATCTAAACTGGACCATGCCATGGTTAAATTGCTTGCTGCAGAATAGAGAATGTTCCCTGACCAAACAGCTTAAGCTTGGCAGATGACTAGCTAGGTAGAGAAATAAAGGTGACCAACTGCTTAATCTAGGGCCTTGGAAGAAATAAGGGTAGATATTAGATAGGAGGGCAGTCAAAAGAAAAAGAGGAAGATCAGGGTCTGCTAATTCAAGTGCACCCACTTTTATGAAGAAAAAATGTTAGGATTACTAGGATGGGTAAGTAGTGCAAGGTTGCAGAAATGGAGAGCCATCACCAATGGGCCTATTAAGTGTAAAAACTTATGACACTCAGGGTGTGGGCATCAAAAACAAAGAGTGGAGGACAAACATTGGAAGCATGTCTAACTTCCCCAGTTTCCTCCAAAAAATCATTTCTTACTAACACTCCCAAGGGCCTTGAGATCTGCTCAGGTGTCCAGTTCCACTTCATTGTATCACAAACTACTTGGTCAAGCCATGGAGTTCAAGCATGAAAAGAAGCCGCATTTCTTGTGTAAAAGCATCCTGTTTATCATTTTCATTTATCCTCAAAACCCTAAGCTAAGTCTCACTTATTAAAACTTGGCTTTACCCCTTCATTCACCTCACAAACCATATTAATCACTAACATATTATCTAGCTCCCTAACTCCCCCCTTCCCTTAAGACTATTACAATCCAATAAAAATCTCCCAAGAATACCTATAGATACCCTCCCCCAAGTGCTATAGCCATATCCCTTCCTTGGGAAATATTAACCCCTCAAGGGTTAGTATTAGCCCTTAATCCTCCTCAAAAACTATGGGTTTGACAAAAAACTATGGGTTTGCCAAGAAACTATGGTTAACAGGCAAAAAATCACTTTCCCCGCCCTCATTTTCCCTTATCCCCCTTTCCTCCGCCCTAAACCCATGTATTATAAAGTTTTTTGAATAAAAAAGCTTTTAAATAAAAAGCGCGTTTGAAACCCCGAAAACCCATAAACCTAAGGTTCTAAACCCACCCCGCGCCCCATTTATTAAACATATTTTAATATATTGGGCGGGTCCCCCGCTATTAACGTGGAGGCATATCACAATGGCCACCCACCGTCAGATCTTCTGCCCTGCCCATCCTACGGTGGGCGGTCGATCCTCCGACAGAACTGCCCGACATTTTGCGTCCGGGGGATGGGCGGTATTGGCGCCGTACCCCCGCCATGTGTCAGGCTCCCGAGCTGTTCGCTGCCCCCCCCTCCAAACCGCTTACCGCCCAAGAGCTTGCTGGGGAGACCACTTACCGCCCTACCCTCCGTGCTGACGACACGCCCCCGTCAGCGTGACGTCACCCCACTTTGCTGCCACCAGGCCTCCACGTCACCCCTGGCCACCGCATCGCCCTGTCCACCTTGCCACCGTGTCAGTGCCACCTGGGCACCCACGTCACCTGCCACGTCAGCTTGTCCATACCCGGGCCCATGATGACGTCAGCATGACGTCATCACAAAAAGGCGCCAATATGCCAAAAATGCATAAAAAGGTGTAAAAAACCGTTATTTTGCATTATTTTCTACAAACGCCTGGAGCTCCTCTGAAAGCGAAATTAAACCTCCAACGGTCGAAAAGCAAAAGTAATCCGCCAAAGTTGCTGCCGCCTCCATTGTCAACCCAACCACCTGCAATTCAGCCAATTCGACCGGTGCAAACGCCTCATACGCCATTAAAACCAGGTATTTTGCCGCAGGCACCGTCTTGTCCACTGTTCTCCATATAATCCTGTTTTCCTGCTTAAGCAACTCAGTTAAAGGACCCACATTGTTGAAATTCACCTCTAAAAGTCTACCTGAGAAACCTCTGAAACCCCTGCACGAAGGAAGTCTCAAGGAAACCCGTGACCCGCGGTCAAATTTACCAGTTTTTCACAAGAAACAACTAAGAAAGCCAAGCCACAGGCTAGAAGAACTGAATTGACATTTCCCTCACCTCTGCTAAAGCAATCCTCTGCAAATAACCAGATAACCAGCTCAAAAACACTCTGGTTCCTCAAAACAGAGTGCCCCACAGATTGATTAAGCCTGTGACAGCCTCCTTGCACTGCCAAACTGCTCACTGCAAACAGATAGCAGTAAGCCATTCCTCAGCATGCACATCAAGCTTGAAACACAGTAAACCACCAGCAAAAGCAAGACAATGGCCACTCCAGCTGCTCTGGATGTATTGCCTATAAATCCACCTAACAGAGAGCTAGAAGCTATACCACTGGTGAACAGTGATGCCCTCATCACAGACTTTGTGGCAGAGAGAAACCATTTGCAGACATATTGCCAATTAAGAAACAGTCACTTGGACAATAGTGACCTGTATGGGGTGTGGCAATCTAATCTACCCACCTACTTCCTGCCTTCTGTCAACATTTTCCCTGAAATAATCCACCTATGTGCAGAGAACTATGACCAGAAACTCAGGGCTGTGGAGTCTCCATCTGGGAGCATCCTCTTCTATATAACTCCAGACTCCATCAACCAGATGCTCAACTACAAGCAGACCCAGTTGCTATAACCCTTCTCCATGAACTATTTGCTATATGAGGGCTACAAACTCTCTAACACAGACATTGCTGCCATAGCCAGGAAATTCATGAAGGCAGACTGCCAACCTTCTGGGCTACCTCCTTTCTCCTATGCATATTTCAATGAGGTTGGCAAGCTACTGGTAGACATGCTGACCTCTGTGCTGGGGTTCACCACAAACAAGCATGTTGATCTAACTGTGCTGGTCATGCTCTCTGCATACAGCCCTATGAAGCCCCCTGCTATGAAATACAATTATGCCAAGTACATTGCCAACAAGATGGATGATCAATTGACAAGGCTGGACAGGGAGGCAATATTCAAATATTCCTCATATGTCTATCACTTATTCTTGTACTACCAGACAGATTGCTTCCAATGCTCAATCAAGAAGCTAGACTCACAGGGTGAGAGAAGGTCTGTGATCTTCTGGTCTTCAGTTTTCCACCAAGTCGAGAATTCCCCCTACTCATACTGGGAATTCATTGATCAGTTTGTATATCCAGTCACTTGCCTCTTAAGGAGGACCCCTCCTATCAGATTTTCCAAGGATATGCAGAAGATCTTGCAACTATCCAGAAGCTACAAAATTGGTGATTGGTACTTGTACCAAAACCACACTGTCATCAGAATTTATGGCTGTGAGCTCTCTCCCTACAAGCTCCCAAAGTATGTCCCTATGAGGCTATTTTCCCTGGAGTACTATAGAAGAAAGCCAACCTGAAGTTCAGGGACCACTTAGGCCCATTTACCATGAACAAAAAAGATGGTTGGCAAGAAGCTGACTAAATACTAGGACAACAACTCAAACTTAAGAGAAGCTTCTGGTGGGTCCCTTATGACCCTGAAGGTTTCATCAGTGCAAGGAGGGTTAAATATAGGCTGCTAGCCTATAAACATGCCCCACTCCCTCAAGTACAACATTTTGCTAATCAAGATGAATGGGTGCTTGAATCAATAGTAGAGGAATTGAATCAGGAAGAAATAATGGAGCAGAATGTAAGGGACTTGGAAAAAACTCTTGACTTAGACTCTTGTCAACAGGTCTTCAAGCAACCAATCCAAGCAGGAGAAGGTACCTCTACTGCCCCAGCTACACAGGACATCCAGCAGGCTCCAGCAACAACAAACACAACAAAAGGAAAGGAGAAAATGGATGAACAACAGGAGGTAGAAACAAGGCAGCCTAGTACTTCAAAGGACCAGCAATCAGGACAGGCCCCTCCCCTGCAAACTGAACAAACTCAAAACCTAGTTTTGCAGACCCCTATCAATGATGAGAGAGGGAAAAAGAGAGACAGAGAAGAAATCACACCTCCCACAGGGTCATCACAGCAACCAGAGGCCAAGAGGCCGAGGGTAGACCCTGAAGCTGAAGGAGACATAAGTGAAGAGCTGGCAGAAAGCCAAAGCAAGGAAAGACAGACGAGCCAACAGACTGCCACTAGCTCATTTAAGCTAGAACAGGCTCAACAACATACTGTGGAGGTGTCCTCCTCCAGGCAACAGGGCAAAAAGCCAGCCACAGTTAAAGAGGGCTTCAAAGAAATCAATGCACAAAATGAGTTGCTAAGGGTACAACTTTATGAGAAGTTCCTAAATACAACCCCAGCCAAAAAGCAAAGATTGATGGCTGCCTTTGATCTAAAGGAAGAAAAGATGATCTTCACTCATCTAAAGCCCAAAGTCCCACACCCAAAAACCACAGCAGATTATTACAGGACAAATCTAGAGGTCTTTGCTAAAGACATACACCCCATGGATCAAATTGAGCTGCACGAACAAATTGGGGAGATGGTGTATGCAACACTTGCTGACAGGGCAATGCTAGCCCATCAGCTAAAAGAATCCCTGAAGAACACAAACAGACAGCTTGATTTGGAAAGGCTATCCTCCTCCGCGAAAGACAACAGAATAAAGACTTTGGAAGACATAATTATTGATTTGGGACATGACCCAAAAGATCCAAAGGGTGTTAGAGCCCTTATGAAGAAAAAGGAGGATGATATAGATGCATTGAGGAAACAGGCAAAATTGCCTCCTACCATCCATCCTGACACAGCAGAGCTTGCACAAGAAAAACAGGTGGATAACGCTATGGAGCTACTCCTAGTCATGAACCAAAGGATACTGCAAATGGAGGCAGAGTTGGAGAAAGCTATACAGGACAAACAAGGGGAGTCAGCCTCCCAACCCCCTCAAACCTCAACAAACCTTGAACCTGCCCCTCCAGCACAAGTAACAGCAGCCCCTCCTACTGCTCCAGCACCTACTACAGCTACATCAGCAACTGGAGCAACAGTAGAGGCCACAGCAGCAGCAGAATCCAGCATGGGCATGGAGGAATTAATGAAGGCTGTTAAAGAGCTGGAAAATCAAGTCACAGAAATAAATATTGCCAAGGAAAAACTGGCCAAGCTGGAGGCTAGTTATGACAAATCAAAGATGACTGTGGCAAAGAAGCAAAGAGAAATAAAGGCCTTGGAGGCCAAAGTAAAAACTCTAGAGAAAGAGTTGATGCTAGGTAAGACCCTAGCAGAAATAAAAAAGATTATTTGGGCCAAAATTGGCCAATCTATATAGCACCAATGGAGGTCCATTCAAGCAATTTTTTAACAGGTGGAGCTGATAGAAATAGCTCATGTAGAGATTCAGAGAGCCAGGACAGCCCTGGGAATAATGCCTGAGCAGGCCACCAAAATGATTCACTTTCTCAATAACCGCACTAGGGAAGAATTGGCTGCTCTACAAATAGCCAACAGAACAGATACAATCCTCACAGCCAAGAAGGTACTGACATTAAGGAATTTCACTTAGACACTGGAGAGGAAATGTCAGGAGATGAAGGTTGAGATAGATGAATTCAGAGCTAAAATGGCTATTTTACAGGACAAAGGACTGCCAAGCTTAGTGACTGGTACAGGACAGCTATTGTCATATAAGCAGTATATGACAAGGATCAACAATTATGTTGAAAACCAGATCACATCATCCAGCAGCTCCACAGAAGAAGCAGGGCCTCCCTCTGGGCAAACCCTCTATGACAAGCTGGAGAATATATTCTTTATTGAGCATGAAATTAATCATCTGTTTGAGGTCCCTCCTAATTGTTATAGACACACAGAGGCAGATGAGACAGTGGTTAAAATGAGAAGACATCAGTTACCCCCAGCTGATTGGTGGCAAGCAATGTTGGAAATTTTGCCTAGATAATTCCACTTTGCTTTTTTCCTTTTTTGGAGAAAGATCAGCATACAAGTCAGCAGGCAAGTCAGCATACAGGTACAGCAAGCAGCATACAGATGACTCAGCAATCCACCCAAATAGCAGGCCAAAATTAACACAGTATTAAAAGCACTGCTACCGCCTACTTTCCACAGCCAAAAGTCAAATCTGTCTGACAGAGGAATGTCGGCTACCTCAGCATTTAAAGTTATATTTATGTTGTCATTTACTTTTTGTAAGAGAGTTGGTAGTGCAATTTATTGCACCATAACTCTCCACTAAGATATTTTATACCCTATTTTTGTATATATATCCCCTTAGATAACGCATTGAGGGTCGGTTGTAATACAATTCTTCCTGAAGAGTTCTGTTGTATACTAAAGACTTTTTGATAATAAAAATTGCTGATGGAGATTGCTGGTTCCAACGCTGTTTGAAGATGGATATGTAAAGCTCTGTGTTGTTGCAGAATTCCTGTTTCATTTGCTGAATCAATAAGTTTCTGTTAACTGTGTATGTGTTTCCTGTTTGTTCCATAACTTTTGTGTTTTCATAATCTTAGTAAGTAGAGAAAAAAAATAGCCTAGGATTTGTTCCAAACACCCTATGCTCAATCTCTATTTCTAAATATGTTTTCTGCTGGATTAGCCATAGATATGAATTCTTAATTGCTCATGTCTAAACTTATCCTA
>APFE030654274.1:25456-44790 GCA_000404065.3 Pinus taeda
TGTGTATGTGTTTCCTGTTTATTCCATAACTCCTGTGTTTTCATAATCTTAGTAAGTAGAGAAAAAGAATAGCCTAGGATTTGTTTCAAACACCCTATGCTCAATCTCTGCTTCTAAATATGTTTTCTGCTGGATTAGCCATAGATATGAATTCTTAATTGCTCATGTCTAAACTTATCCTAACATGGTGAATACTGTTTAAGAATTCTTAACTGCTCTTAAGCAATACTTTCATGTTTCTTCATTAGCATAGTGAAAGATTCTTAACTGCCTTTCACTCACTAAATCACCAATTTCACCAACAAGTCTGATAAATTGTTTCACATAGGCCTAACTTGCTCTGCAGCAACACCTTGTCTTCATAGATCCACTTTTAAAAGCACAAATATCTCAACTCCATTGCCCAATGGAACAAACTGTCCTGTAAATCTATACTTCAGTTCTAAAGGAATTCACCAACCCACCAAGTTCAAACAAACAGTGCATCATAACTAGTCTAAACACTCATCAAACAAAGCTAAACTATAAAGAGAGAGCCCTCTCTGGTTATAGGTAGGCTAGGACCTGTAACTACAAGATTGGTCAGTGGTTACCTCGGCCGTATTCCCTTTAGGAAGTAGGGAACAACCTGAGTGATAACAGGTTGTTCTCTAGGAGGGAACAATGAAAAAGCATACTGCCCTCCATATGGCGGCAGTCTAGTGTTCAAAGGATATATCGATCTTTGAAGACTGGTCTACCCAAATTGATACTACCATGTAGGATCAATTTGTTGAGTTTCAACATGAGAAATACTAGATGGGATTCCAAATGAACAAATAGGAACACACCATGTCGTAGAAACAACCCCTGAGTGGACTCCAACTAGTGATTGGTAACTAGCCAAGATAGATGGTATACCAGCAAACATTGTAGGAATGGCAACAGGAAGTTTTTCTATAGTTGTATTAGATGACACAGTCCTAGATGTTGATGGTTAGTCGACATGTTTAGTCTATCCAAAATATTTCCTAGCGATTTGACAGGAACTTGCGATGAAGGATTATTAAAAGGACCAACTTCAGGAGTAGAAGGATACAGATGAATCCCAGTTCCAAAATGTAACAGGGTACCGGATGGAGGATCCTCTACTATCTCCTCTATAGAAATCAATCTAGGTGGAAGAGGTAGACCATCAGGTCCATAAAATATTTTTGGAGCCGAGGAAGGTATAGCTTCTGCAGTGACAGATACCGAAGGGGTGACACCTTTTGAATTTTGGAACTCAACTTCCAGATGTTCAGGTAAGTGAACTTCAATCTTTGGATCAACTCTAGATGGAGCTGTTTCAGGTATAGAAGTGTTTACCGTTACACTAGGATCAATTCTAATATCCTCTTGTAACTGTGGAACTTCTTCTCTAGAGGAAGATGTACCAGAAATGATCAGAGTAACTGTAGTCTCTGACGATGTTGAAACAAAAGTTTCAAATAAACTAGGTGAAGTGGACTCAGTTAAATGAGACCATTTTGCCCGGAATGGCTTCGTTTCCGGAGTCAAATATGGTTGACTCACTAGTCTCCGCGAACGACGGGGTTTTGATTGACTTTCTTCCACAATTGCAGATTACTTGATCAACTCAAAAATAAGGGGAAAATGATGTTATTCCGAATTAAATAAATTCTAATGATGCTTTGACACAAGTTTTCTTTTTCAATTTTTAAGAGTCGAGAAAAAGCTAAAGATGACTCTAGTCCCCTTCGATTTTTAATAAGCCTAAAGTGACAAGTGCTTAGATGGACCTTTTCTTTTAAAGAGTAAAAAGGAATGAAAGTGACAACTCTGTAAACCTAGATAGAGGGATTACCAAACCAATCACAAAACTGCAATATACACCTTGGTGATAAATTAAAGAGAAATTACCAAGGACTTATGTACGACAATCAATCTTCCCGAATGCTGTGTTTAGTGCATTGCGATTGATAGGGTGGCAGACACGCCTTCCTATGGATAAAGGATATAAGCCTATTGTGGTCTCCCAATACATACGTGATGGTACGGGGAGCACAAGTCCATGCTAGCACTTGCCATATCAAAGAGTGGAATCACCCAAACTTTGATGAAAACGATAGTTACTAGTTTTTACAACGCCGAAACATGTCTCTAGCCTAGACCTCTAGATGTGTTGCGTTAAGTTCCAAAGCGTTGTTAAGTTCATTGAAATTTATTTTAGAGTTGATCTTGTTTAAAATTTTTCCTTCCAATGGTTCACCACATGATGTTGATTTGAAATTCCTAAAAATTCAATCTACAATGATAAACAATCATTGTTTATTTTGAGCAATGAAAATCCTAGCTACTAGGTAAAGAAGATTCAATTCTTTCAAACAAAGAGCAAAGAGCACACACTAATGAACTTTTCCTAAATCATTTTTCACACACAAACTAAATGCAAATGCAAATGCATGTATTTGTTTTTCATTCCCCTTAATGTGAAAAATGCTAAAAAGGAAAACCAAGTATAGTAAATATCTGAAATATTTTACTCAAAGCGATATTTAGAAAATTTCTTTTTCAAAATAGAAAGGAAGACTAAACGACACTTTTCAATTTCGAATAGAAAATGCTTTCGACACTTCAAATATCAGCAAATCAAATCAAGTACATGACAAAAAGTTCAGTCGACTATCCAGGGAAAGAAGACTTCACGAAACTTCTCTTTTTGACACAAAACGATAGTTACAACACTTTTTGTACCAAAACAATAGATCGATTTAAGCAACTTTTCAACAATGGATTGTAAATGATGGAAAAATACATAAAAACATTTACTAATCCTAATCAATGGAGGTTGATCTATGTGATGCAAGTAGGCTTCAATAATGACGTACTGTTCATAAGAAGAAAATCAACTAAATAGAACTAAAAACAAGGACAAAAACCCCTAATTTCAAGAATGGAAATAGGTTCAGTCAGTCATCGCACCTGGGCTTCACAGAAACAGGGATGCATTGCACCTTCTACACTCAGAAAGTGCAATGAATACTGGTTTACAGTGACAAACAGTCTGATGGGCCAGGGAGCGCAACTGAAGTTGCAACTGATTTCAGTGAGCTAAGTTGAGCTATAATGGATAGTAAAGAGCAAAGTACAGAGGAAAGATCTTGAGAGGTTACTGAGCTACCGAAAGGGCATCTAGAATGCTTGTAAGTCAAATGTTTAATTCATAAACTAAACTGGATATTGACTGAAGCAACATTCATCTACTTTGCAAATACAGAGCAAGAGTAGTTCAAAGGCTACCTGGCTGACTTTAGGTTTCATCTATAGTTTATAAAACAAACAATAACAACAAAAAAACATTTATTCATTCCCCAGTGGAGTCATCATTTTGTTTCTAGGAAAACTAGTGTCTTTTCGATTGACTAGCCCTCTAGATTTGGTAGCTACCCTAGAAACAACAATTTAAAGCAATTTGTAATTTCCTCTATGTATAATAGATAAGAGAGAGATAAAGGAACCAACCTGGACCTTCTGTTTAACTCCTTACTTGATCTCTCTCCCCCTTGACGGAGCTTGCAAATCCTCTCCATACTTATCCCACTTGGAGAGTATGTGTAGAAACACAATAACAAAACACCGTCAAAGCATCTTGATCTATTATATCATAATCATTACAGAATAAAAAATACAATGAACATACAATGGCATTCACAAATGATAACATTCACAATTGCACAGTTATATGGAAGAAAACTCAAAGAACTTTATTAAATAGAAGGAAGAATTACAACCCAGTTGTCTAATCCAGCATCATCCTCCCAGCATCAAAGCCCTCTTCACCTCTTGAAATGGAAAGATCACCCAACAATACAATGCTCTTTCTCAAATAAAAACTATCATCACTTCCTTACAATTCACAAAATTCCAGCCTCTAGATCTCTCAGATGATGGATCCATTTATAGATGTGTGCAACGGTGTGAATCATCTCTGGGTTTTTGATTAGTGTCATTCCACTTGTTGCATTTGGTTCCATGGAAGAAATCTCAAAGAAATTTATTAAATAGAAGGAAGAATTACAACCTAGTTGTCTAATCCAGCATCATCCTCCTAGCATCAAAGCCCTCTTCACCTCTTGAAATGGCAAGATCACCCAACAATACAATGCTCTTTCTCAAATAAAAACTATCAGCACTTCCTTACAATTCAAAAAATTCCAGCCTCTAGATCTCTCAGATGAGGGATCCATTTATAGATGTGTGCAACAGTGTGAATCATCTATGGGTTTTTTATTAGTGTCATTCCACTTGTTGCATTTGGTTCCACTTAGAGATTTCTTGGATCTCTTACTCATCACTGGGCGAATTCAGAGAGGCAAGTGTCATAGGAGAAGTTTTTAGAAGATTCCATGAGAATCCACTTAGCAAACTATCTTGGAAATTTGTCTATCCTTGCTCATCACACCCTACAGAAGACCTCATCAGTATGTGTTGCACCCTGACAGTGGAGCAGTCAGTATGGTCTAGTTTAGGCCAATTCGGGATGGTTTTTTAGGTGGAACTTTTGAGGAATGATGTAATCAGTTGATCATGATATTTTAGGGTATGAAACAACACCTTTAGTGGTTGAAGAGCCCTAGTTTATCGACATATAAGATTGGGGTTGAAGTGCCCAAATATGTCTATAACAATGATGAAAAAATTATTTATCCAATTTTCTAAATTAGATGGATCTCACCTCTTGTAGTGGTTCCCAAAAAGAATAATAAATGGTGAATTTGTATGGATTATTGAGAGTTAAATAAATGCACCATCAATGAATATTTCCCTAGAGGACCAAGAGAAAATCACATTGCACTAAAGGATTAAGATAAATACAAATTTCGCTAGATAACCAAAGACAAAACCACATTCACATGCCCATGGGGGACATTTGCTTATCAAACATTGCCACTTGGATTATTTAATGCTTTGAAATGGTCTAGATACTAATTTTAGGAATATTTTCAAGCTTAATCCATGACTATGTTGAGGTGTATATGGATGATTTTATTATTTACAGTGACTCATTTAAAAAAGCTTTAGAGAACCTTCAAAAATTAGTAATCGGATGCTAGCAATGAACATTTCCTTAAGTCATGAAACATGTTTCATGTTGGTAAATAAGAGTGTTTTTCTTGGACATATTATCTCTTTTGTAGGGACTCAGGTAGATCTAGACAAAAAAAAGGTGCTTTCAAAGCTTCCCATTTTCAAAATTTGAAAGAGGTAGGAAGTTTCTTAGTCATGTTATTATATAATATTTATTGAAAACTTCACAAGAGTTAGTACACCATTGTTTAAGTTAATTGTTAAACACATCAAATTTTATCGAGATGATCATTGTCAATATGAATTTGATACATTAAAAGAAAATATTTCTACTGCACCCATTCTGAGGGGAAAATAATGGTCTCTTACCTTTCCAATATCCACAAATGCCTATGCCACCACTTGGAGTTTTCTTAGGATGGAAATAAAAACAATTTTATTATTCCATTTATTTTGTTAGAAAGAAACACATACCATCTAAAATTCATTACACTGTCACTAAGAAAACGATTCTTGTAGTTGTTCATTCACATTTATCATTCATCCTTTCATTATTTAATGAATAAAATCATCACTAATTGAAGGATTACTAGATGGATTGTGTTGCTACAACAATTCAATATCACAATTATAGATCAACCTAGTAAGGAAAATTTAGTTTAATTCATAATGAAGGCGAAATTACTCTTGTAGATGATATATTTTGAATTAACATTTATTTGATGTATTCACTCACTCTCTATGGTTTACAGAGATCACTAACTATTTTTCTCTGGGAGAGATACCACAACAATTGTTGAATGTAGGGGGAAACAAATGCTTGTCAGGGTAAGTGCTACCTATTCATGATTTGATGTTGATCTCTTCCATACCATAGTAGATCTCATCATCAAAAGGTATGTATGAGAAGATAACATGTTTTATATTTCAAAGCCATGCCATGATGATCCATGCTGGGGACACTCTATAGACAAACGTACATTTTAAAAGATATTGCATTTGGAGCATTATTGACCTAATGTTTTCAAGGATGCCAAGGACATAAAGAGCTGTGAAAGTTATCAAAGAATGGGTCAACCAATATAAGTTTAGGAGATTCATTTTCACCCTTTGGTACTTATTCAACCATTTGAAAAGTCGGCTTTGGAATTTGTTGTGCCTATCACCTTAATGTCAAGAAAGAAGAGATACATTCTTGTATTCATTAATCATGTTATTGAATGGGTATAAGCTAAGTATCTATTTAAGGCTAATGAATAATAAATTGTATATTTTCTTTATGAGGATATTTTCACTTGATTTGGTGTGCCTACAGAAATTTTCACATATCAAGGGACACAATTCACATTGAAGTTCATCTAATCTAGTACCAAATAATACCAAATGAAGCATGTGACTTCTTCTTCATATGATGTGAAAACTAATGGACAAGTCGATTCCACCAGCAAAGTACCAAAATACATTTTGACAAAAAAAATCAGATTCATCGTAGAAATTGGGAAAATCAACTACTTGAAGAATTGTGGGCTTATAAAACTACTTGGAGGAACATTACCAGATTCACACCCTATAGTTTTAAGTCAAAACTTTTAGCATTCTCACTTATTTTGGAATGAACCTTTCAGATGCATAGCAACAAAAAGTAATACAACTCAATGAACTAGATGAGATTAGACAATATTATATTTAGTAGGTTGCTCTTATCTAATAGCAAAGAATGAAGTTGCATGTTAGGTTTACTAGGAAAAGAGTTTAAAACCAAGTGACTAGGCTCTCTTTTTCAACTCTAAGTTCAAAAATTTCAAAGGGAATCTTACCACTCGTTAGTTGTGGCCATAAAAAATAAAAATAAAAATTGAAAATGGATCAGTACGTGTAAACACAGTTGATGAAGAACATGTCTCCTTCTTAGTGAATCAGCATAGATCGAGATTGTATCATGAGTCAATGTCTAAACATTAGTTTATTATAGATGAAACTCTCCATAAATATGATATGGAGGTGATAAATGAGGAGTGAGACCTTCCCACTTCTAGGATTTCTTCTTGATGCCTTTTCTATTGAAGAAAAAATAAATAAAAAGGTTATGTATATATAATATATAAATATATATATATATAATATATAGAAGAGAGAGAGAGGAGAGAAGAGAGAGAGAGAGAGAGAGAGAGAGAGAGAGAGTCGTTCTAAAATCCAATTCCTTGATGCAATTAGGCATGATTTTTGTTCAAAAACAAAATTTTTGGCAAGTAGAATTCATACTTTCTACATGATGATGTTGTTTAGCTTTTCAAATCGATTTCTTCAAAACTAGTTTTGTAGTCATGTTATATGATTCAGTAAGACCCCCTTTCCCACAAGTATTGTCCCATCGACTTCAACACATTATCTAGGTTCAAGACTAGATATTTTTATAGAACCTTGGAGCTTGTCTCCATTAATGGTAGGTTTCCTCACTAAAAATAGTGGGAATTCATAAATGTCTCTTGCTTCTCATATTTTGTAGGTGAATCCACTTAAACTCATTCATTCATACATGTCCAAAAATGTACTATGGTAACTTGGACTCATTTCCCTCAATGATTTGAAACACTTGAAGACTCTATTGTTTCATATTATGTACAACAGATGAAAACTTTTGATTTTTTTGCAAATAAAAAGGGAATGTGAATTGTTGAAGTAGGGAAGTTTGTTATAACAATAGAAATTCCATGCAAAGTTGCAACAAATATTATTTCACCATTGCAAAGGAATATCTCAATACATAGCTTGAGATAACTACCCTTACATTTTCACTTATAAAATAGTAATTTTTCCCACTACATTTACATTTTTCATAAGTTCAATATTTACACCTTATATTTGAGCATTAGAAACCTTGTTTCAACTATCCACAAAGGGCATTCCATATTTATATTACATCTTTATAGCTGAAGTTCCTTGAGCTTATCTTCAATGGACTTCTTTTGGGACCATGCAGCTAGAACTCCAATCTTTTTCTATCTTATATCATCATGCATCAATATAGGTAATTGGGAAAGTAATCTATATTTATATATATTCATCTAAATTGCGAATTCCTACACATTGAAATCTATGATAAGCTCTTTTCCTTCATTCCTTCATATATTTCGTCCTTATTCCTTTTGTATTTCATCTAAATTCCATTGTCCATTCTATCAACCATCAATGTCCTTTTCCCCGTGGCATTGTTAAATATTAAGGGTAAAATAGACCTCTTCCATTTAATTCTTGTGTCATACAAGAACATGCAATATTTCCTAGAAGAAAACATCATTCCAATCTTCCTAGACTTGTATGAAAAATACATTATTAGGAACAAGAAATTCCCTTATTTATGACCCGGTCAGAAAATATCCCTAAGTCTTGTTCATTCTTTCCTTTCCCCCAAAAAAGCGAAAAAGAGATGAGAAACTACAGAAAATAATATATAGCTGTGTAAATATCATAGATATGACAATGTAATTAAAATATGTTATTATTTCAATCATACATTTGATTTCTTTCTTGAATTTGTTATTTACATTCTACCTTTACTTTCATTTACTTATGCTTTCGATTTCCAATGTGAAGAGCGAGTGTGTAAATGAATTCCAGTAGCATTTGTTTTTTATTTGTTACCAAATATCGTAACATTGTTAATCCAACAATATTGAGAAAACTATAAAGTTCCAAGACTTCAGCGTACAACTATATTATTTTATGGGTGTGGTTTGGCATTATAGTGTCCATTTGATTGAGCTTAATGTCATAGTTTGATAAAGATACAAAAATTAATTAAACCATCAAGTAAGCTAACAATGCATAGGGTTGTTAGATTATTTATTATCTAAGGAAAACAGTTATAAATGATATTTAAGAATAGAGCATACTCTTGCATTTCACTTTGATTTATGGAAATGATTTATTATATGAAGTCTTTATGACTACAGTAGGAATAGCTTAAAGTTTTTGTTGGGTCTATGTTTTGATATCCTTGGCCACCTTGCTTTTGACCTTTTTATCCATTATTTGAGCTTTAAAGCTTTATCTTTTTACCAATTTGATGAAGGAAATGACGTAAAATAATAAAATTGAAGGTAAAAGTATTTTTTTGGGAAGTTATCGTTTCTTTTTAGTTCATAAGTATTTATTAAATTCATTTATTTCATTTACTAATAGGTAAAATAATAAATTACAAGAATTCATGTAATCACAGGAAATTAGCAAATACAAAATTCTTGTAATTTTTCTAAGTTCTGTGGAGGTCCATGTTAGCTAATATACAAGGATTTTTTTAAAGATTCAAATATTGTGTATATGTATAGTATTATAGGCAACTATTCTAGTTTGAAATGTCATACATATAGAATGTAGGTAAATATTTAATAAAAACAATGTCATTTACTATTAAAATTGGTAATGTTTTGATGAATCTCATCCCTTTATCATATTATTGTGGCGAGCAACAATCCCCCCTTTTTATTTAGTATTAGTAATAAAACTAAATAAATGGGGACCCTTCTAAAAAAAAAAACTAGCACTTATACTTCCCTTTGAATAAAACACTATCATAAACTTAGGAAAACACCTGCAAAACCCAAGAAACTTAAGTTTTATGATAAGTTCCGAATAACTCTTAACAATAAAACATTGCATCGCAAAGGGTAATGGAGGACATCATATAAACAAGCTTTCGAAACCGCAAAAACGCGATGCGAGATCACGTGCCTTAAAGACTCATCACACATCACGGATTTCATATGCTGCAAGTATCACTTATAAAGAAATATCCTGATTCGGCGATATGCAATAAGGCATCTCACAAATCGCATCTCGCAGATGCATAAGGTGATAAATGATTGTTAGAAAAAAGGATTAATGATATTGTGATCTACAATATTGCAAAGCAAATCGCAAAATCTCTTTATCACAGATTGACATGGCTCATTGTTCAATAAAGTATTTCTCATAATCCGATACCAAGTTATGGGCATTAATGTCAATTTAGTGGTTAGTTGATGGTCATTTATGAAATAAGATTTAGATCTGATTGAAAGGTTGTTTCACGTAGGGTGATATATCTAATATGATTTCAGAATTAAAGAGCTTTCCCGTCACCTTATCTCTTACCATTATTCTTCCCTTACTTGTAAATTTGCAGGAGCGGCAAGAAGAATAATATACGCAACAATGTTTAGAGTGTAATGGGAAAGAAGGGAAAATCTCTGGTTGCTGAGGACAAAGAGATGACACCGTTATTGACAGACACCACCTGTACCAGGGATGCCGACATAACCACTTAGTAAGGCATGTACAGTCTGATCGAAGAAGAAAATCCCAGAGTTATGGAAGTTAAAGTAACAACAGACTCACGTGGGTCATCTGAGGCATCAATCAGTGAACTTTCTTATTCATTCTTACATTGAATAGTGGCAAGACCTAAGATACTTCTATACACAGACATAGTCAAGTGGGTACTAGATAGTGCTGATATAATAGACAGACAATTCAAGTCTCGAGGCCAAGACCTCATTGGGTCATTCACTCCACAATATTTAAGGCTTATGTATCATCTACCAGAGCCGCAGACAAGCTACAACAAGCAGTTTGTAGGTAAGTTTGCCAAAGAAAATGAAGATTTGGCAGAGTGCACCAAGAACTGGTCAGCGAGAGAAGAACCATTGAAGAAGGAAAAACACGGTATGTACAATACTAGTTCCCTCTCCTCCCCATATTGCTTTGCTACTACTATGCTATGTAGACTATTTGGAAGGCCTGACATCAACAAGTTTTCATCTGAGTGGCTACCCCTATTAAATGTAGCCACTAATGCCACTATTATGGATTGGGCTCAAATATTGTCTAATAATTTAGCCTTGGCTATTTGGAACTACCGGTCTAAAAGAACTCCCTCTCAGAGGATTTATCCTCCTTTCTTTTTAGCTTCTTATGTTATGGATGCAATCTGTTATGTTTCTAAATTTCCTTTAATGGGTTAGAATTGGACTATACAGAACCCCTTGCCCATTCCCATTTATCATAAGGAATTGTGGGATTCAAATTTTATCCTGTATTTTTACAAAATTTGCCATGAAATTATGTTGCCTCTTCACAGAATGTTGTATAATAGGGATGCCCCAAGACTTCCCCCCGAAGCAACAGTTGACATTCTCCCTGTCGCAAGATGGTTTGGGGAATAATTTTTCACCTATGTCAGAGTATTTGGAAGCATTTCTTCCCCTCATGTGCTACCCTTATATGTTCCCGATAAGTTATTGGCTCGAGAAATTGCCTACCAGACCTACAGGGTGGGAGGAATAAGGAAAGAGTTGAAAGACAAGAAGAAGGTCATTTGGCCACAATTTCCTGAGACCTGTGGGGTTTTTTTTCATTATTTGATTTAAGTCACGCATTTAAAGAAGTAGACAATATGCTGAGTTTACGGTTGTTCAAGTTTCTAGGGAGACAATTCGACCCCTTTGATGTCATTAATAATTTTACTACTGCTATCAAGATAAAAGTATTTTCTAAAGAAGATGATCTTTTTGACGACTTCTTCCAATAGAAAAACACACTGAAAGATGTTTTTCATATGGCTCAAATTCAATTTCCCCTAGTAGAATTCCAAGAATTCAAACTGTACAAAGAAAGGAGACTAGCAAACGTCCCCTTGGATAAGTTGCGCTTAAAACTAATAACAGAGCCAACTCCCAGTATCATTTTAAGTGGAAGTTCGGGTACAGATAAGTCCAGGTCTAAATCTGGAATCAACAGAACACTCTAAATGGTCTGAGAGTGACCATAATAAAATTGAAGGGTTAGTAAGAGATATTGCCAAATCTAAAGAGCGCTCAAAGCAATAGGTCTTGACTACACCACAGGTAAAGGTTCTCCCTCCTCTCATCTAGCCACCAAAGCTAGTGAGAATTGAGCTGGATAAAGAGTGGGAAACATTCAATGAATTAATTAATACTGAGGAGCAAAACATGAAGAAACCTGAGAGTATAGTGCAGACAAGGACAGATATGGTCATTGGAACAGGCAGCAATGCTCCAGAAATGGAGCATATTCCCATTACGCCATCGACTAAAATCATGCTCAAGATAGAGGAGATTCCTCCTCTAGATGTATTTTATAGTCTGTGCACAAGGCAGTGGTAAGAAGGCAAAGACAGAAAAGGAAATTGGACAGCATGCTCTCACCTGAGGCAAAGTAGCTAGACGTCCTTTGGCGAGAACCTACCACTGACCCTACTGAAAATCTGACTATGTTATCCCAAATCGCAGGAGCCTATGCTTCTGCTACCATTTCCAATGCCAACCACGAAGCAGAGGAGAAGTTAGAAAAATTACAGCAAGATTTTCAACAGATGCTGCTGGGATATCAGAGCAATTTGGCCGAAAAGGAAAATCAGTTACAGGCTATGCTAGAAATGCATAGAGATGATCCCAAGCTCACAGAGTTTGTCGCAGAAGCCCTTGCCTTAAACGACCAACTCTTGCAACAGCAAGAGGCATTACACCAAATAATATCGCAATGGAGTTCCCATTTCAAGATGAGTGATAAAATTACAAATCAAGTCATGGACTTGCAACTCGGCTATGATTTAATTGATAAAAGAATTTCTAATTATTTGAAATGGCAAAAAAAAGAGGAAGGAAAGAAAGAAGGCACACTCAGAATCAATGAAGCCCACAACGAAATGTCATTTCATAAGTGGGACACACAGATTAAAAAGGCAGAACAAGCAGTGGAAGAAACAACTACAACGGAAAACAACGTCATTGACTGTGTCAATGAAAGCTTGCACAAAGAAAACCTCATATCAAAGACCACTCTAGGATTTATCCCAAAGGCACAACAACTACAGACAAGTTGGAGACAAAAATCTGAGGAAAGCGCAGAGTCCATCAAGAAGTTAACCAAGTTGAATTGGGATACTTACTGGCAGTACTTGGTTAAACCACATAGTCAATGCATAACTCTCAAATGCGTTACAAACTCTATCGAGAAGATAGCGCTAGCACATGCCGATTATGTTTTCACAGGGAAACTAAAATCGGAGGTCAGCCAACCGATGCTCTTCAAACCAATGTTGAATTCTTGCAATCTTAGAGAATAGATACATAGATAGTTAATTCCAGATTCAGTTTTAGTTTTATTTTTGATTTATGTTTTCTTCAGATGAGGACGGTCATTTAAAACTCCTCCTATATTTTTGTAATAAACTATTTTTAGTATTTAGGTAATAGTATTTTAACCCCTCTTATGCATTTAGAGAGAGGTCCTGAAATTTGTCAAAAACGTTTCCTCAGAACATGCACTTCTGCACCCTCGGAGGAGGTTTTGATAAATGAATGGAATGAGATTTATTGATATCTATGTTTAATGTCTGCTATTGAAATTCATTTCTGTACTCTTAGTAGATATTGAATTAGGAAGAGATAAATCTATATTGATTAAGCTCATGAGTAGAACTTGTTATCAATGGTACTTTTATCTCTTAATAATTTCTTCTTATGTGTCAAAGTAATATTTTATGTTCAGCTATTTATATATGAAGGCTTGAATGTTTGAGTTATCATTTGTCACTTTTGTACGGTAATGACTATTCTATTTATGCTCAATGTATGAATGGCTTATTTTTTTTTGCTCAGTAAAACTAATTCTATTAAGAAAACATATGGTACAATAAGAAGATACAACCAAGAGAGGCAAGATCAAAGGCTGCCGGAAAGGATAGGCTATCCACCTCGGCCCCTAAGAGAAGAAGAGAGGAGTACAGAACTAAGCAAGAAGAAACAAGAAGAACAGATGAGAAAGAGCAGAACAAGGGATTCTACCCATCATTTATAGAGTCAACTATATGACATTTTTTCCCTTTCTTTTTACCAAATTTGACCCATTCAGGAGGACATTGCTGAACCGGCATGATTTGCAAGTTGAGCGGTGCTGACGGGGAGGACTCCTTGTCTGAGTTCGAGGTGTAGGATTCGTGATTTCTTTTCTGTGAGATTGGTGGCGCAGATATATCCTTAGGATCAGTCGAAGGTGGATCCTCTGCTAGTTTTGCTTCCATTTCTTCCGCATCCTCTTCCTCTTCCTCTTCATCCTTACTGAAATCAAAGTCATCCATGGGGGGAGGAACATGAGGTTTCCAGCTTTTGGATTTCTGCTTGGGGTTGACTTTCTTCTTTTGGGCAGCCATCGTGGGACAAGAACTCTGAAGGTGCCCTGTGTGATGGCAGCTTTAGCAGTGAAAGGCTGTGTTCTCGTAATCCAGGGTCTGAGTCCAATGGAAGTCTCCAATTTTGAGATGGATCTGTTCAAGGAGATCTTTTCTTATATCTATTTCTACACAGATTCTGGCAAAGGTGTAAAGGCCCAGTTCCCCTCTAGAGACATCTGTGTCTAGCAAGCAGCCTAGAGAGTTGCTAATCCCTTGGAATACAACAAAATGCCAAAGGTGTGCTGGGAGATTTGGAAGTCTGACCCAGATAGGGAGCTTGGTGATGATTGTTGTGGCAGGATCGAAATCTGGGAACCAAGGGGTGAGGAATAAACCTGCTGAGCCCCAGAACCATGGGCCTACAGTTGAAGCTTTCTGGTAATTCTCATCAAAGGCAAACACTACAATGAAGAATCCCTTTGAGCATAACAACACCTTGCAGTTGTTCGTCTAGTTAGAGTGAATCCATTGGAAGAGGTTTGTTGTGCGTGGCCATAGCCCATTGAACCTGCAAATTATGGCATGATCTGCAAACTTTTGGGTTTGCTCATCCAACGATGGATGCATGATTTCAATGGAGGGGGTTTCCTTCAGTTTCTCCACCAGAAAAGGCTTGGGAGCCTGAGCTGGTGGAGCTGTTTTCTTAGGCATCTGAGCATGGACAGCCTCTTTGTAAGAAGACGCTTTAGCTGAGGATGATTGTCCTACAGCTCCCCCTCTCAAACGAAGGGTGAAGGTAATGGATGTATTTCTCTTAATGCTGTAAAAAGATAGGGGGAGATGATCCTCAAGTTGTTTACCTCCGTGGAGAAGTCGTTGAGCTGCAAAGGGTATCCCCAACTTGAGATGCAGAGCATGCTTGAGGTCCTGCACAAGATCCGACGGGCCTACCCATTGTAGCAAGGTTTTGCCAGAGATAAGCTTGATCTGGATCTGGAATGCGGCAGAAAGATCAGGGTTCTGCTTTCCTTTGTAGATCCAAGACGGGAAGAGACTGGAGCTTTGAAGGGCCTTCTCTTTTTCAGCTGCTTCTTCGGGAACTTCAGGTAGGCTTTCCTTTTCAATTTCTTCAACAACGTCACTGGCAGAAGGAAGCGCTGGGTGATTTTTCTTGAAAATCGAAGAAAGCCACTTAACGATGCCCTAAGTAATCAAATGGGAGGCCGGATCGACAATCCTCGAGAACCTGGTATTGCCGCTTCTCCTGTTATCAGCATTGGCCTCTGCTGCCCTGAGAGCGGCGGGTGCATGGCATCCAGTCTGCGGGTGGTCAAATGGAGTGTTGTTCCTGCGACCCAAGCTTGAGGTATGAAGCTTGCCGCCTACTCCACCGCCTTCGAATGGCCGTCGATCCTCCTGCTTCGCTGTGTATCCCTGAGACCTACAGATAACCATTAGGGTTTTACCTTCCATTGTCGCTCTTCTCTGCAACCAGTACTTGAAGGAATTGATGACAGAGTCGACAAAGATTTTACTAAGTCACAAAAAAAGTGTTTGTGTATGAATGGCTTATTATGTGATATGCTTCTCACAATAGTTTTGGCTAATTTCTTATACGAAACTATTCATTTTTATCGAATTCTTTCCTTGTAGTGATTGAATGGTCTTTATTACCAATTGCTACTAGAAACTATTTTAGATCGCATAAGTAAAAAGTTAAATCCCAAGTTAGATTTAGAATTAGATACTTCTGTTCATTAGGATACAATTGCATGTTTTAAATTAGACTTAGATTAAAAGCATTTTTACTTAGAAATCTTTAGAAAAATGAAATATCAATTCTTATCATCACACACACAAATTGGGAAACTGGTCCCATTATCCCTAGCCAGACCCACCATCTCAAACGAAAAAGGAACTACTTTCAAGGTCCGGACGTGGTGGGTACCCCCCTCATTGTAGACCCAATTTTCGGGGCTTCAACACATATATATGTAAAAAATGGGTGAATTTTTCACCAAATTGGCTTATATTGTTTTTAGAAACTGTCCCAAAATAGCCAATTATCAAAATTTCACCCCTAAAATTTTCCTTGATAATACAATTATGACACATGGACCATGATAAACATGTTCATCTAATGGAAGAATACCTATTCGGCCTTTTCATAGTTTCTTGCAACCCATTAGTCAAAGCTTAGTCAACAACGCACATCTACTCAAGAAATTCTGCAATCCGCTTTGGAAAATTTCTTGAATCCTCTCCATCAATTGGAAATTAGTAAACTATAACTAAAGGATAACATAAGAGCCATGAAGGATTGAGGAAACAATGCAAAGATCAATATTTATCCTTTGTATTGTTTTATTGTTAGCTTAAAACACTTAAATTACCCTGTTCTTGGGAAAGTTAGTTCAAGATTAACATATATGTATAAAAGTCGATATACAAATAAGATATAGGTTAAAAAGACTTATGTTATAATTATTCTCCATGAAAAAGGTAACTCTTTTGAATGAAGCTTCCAATTTTTGTTAATATAAGAATGATTTATATTATATGCTATATAGTATTCTCTATGTTTTGAGTGTTTCATTGCTAGCATACACTAGGAGGACCCCCTGGTATGTGTTGCATATCTCTTTTTATGTATTTTACTAATTATGTTATACCTTGAATGATTTATATTTATCAGTTTAGTTATATAATTCCAAAATGTGCATACTATGTTTTCCTCTAAGTATATGAATTTCCCATAATTTTCTCACAGTGATATTGTAATCACACATAACGCGTGCAATGCTTGCTATGTTTTCCTCTCATGATCTTGCAATCACACAAAAATCTTGTAAACATGTGGTCTATTTTCCTATAGTAGTCTGGTTTAGTAACATAACTTAGTTAGTGAACATAGTTTAGTTAGATTCCTTTCTTTGATTAAGTATTTACGTTGTTTTAGAACTTAAATGATGAGAATTAATTATATTGAGTATATTTGAAACATGGATTAGGAAAATAAATTGGCATAGATTTCATGTTAGATTAAAAGGAATTGTTATTTCATTTGAGTTAATTTTCTTATAAACCTAGAACATTGATTCTACCTAGAATATATTTGCATTACACTCTTAAATATGTTTTGATAAGACAAATACTCTTTTAGAAAGAGAATCTAGTGAGAATCTAGAGAGAATCTAGTGTAAGCTAGTTGAGAAACTAGCTTACACATATTGTGTTTGACCTCATCGTTTATCTACCTAGGTTTGAGAAAATAATTGTTAAATTGTTTACTCCACTTTATGACTTGAAATTTTGGCACCATTGCGAGGGAGGTGTAAGTGAACTGGTGGGAAGGGCGAGAGGCTCTAAGATCTCTCCGTAATAATGATAAAATAGTTGTTCTTAAAGCTGATAAAGGTGGAACCACCGTTGTGTTAAACAAGGAGGATTACATACATAAAATGAATGAGCATTTGAGTTGTGGAAGTTATAGAAGGATCAACTCCAACCCTATTCCCAAGGTGATAAAGCAGGTCAAGAAAGCCACCATGGAAACCAACCTTCAAGATAAAATAAAAAAGAAGTTGATCCCCTCCTGTGAGGTTATTCCTAGAATCTATGGATTACCAAAAATCCATAAGGAAGGGGTTCCTCTTAGACCGATTGTTAACACCATTGGTTCCCCTACATATGAACTAGCTAAGTATGTAGCTAAGATCCTAAAACCTCTGGTTGGTAACACGGACTCTTTCATAAAGGACTCAACAGATTTTGTGAAGCTTATTAGAGATAAAAGGGTTGATAAAGATGATATTCTAGTAAGCTTTGATGTCGTATCCCTGTTCACAAAGATTCCCCTTGATGAAGCTGTTCATGTTATAAAGATGGCCACCGATCCTGAAACAACGAAGCTTGCAGAAATCTGTTTATAGTCCACTTTTTTCAGTTTTCAAGATCACTATTATGAACAAATTTCTGGGGTCGCCATGGGTTCCCCGCTCTCACCTATTGTCGCCAACCTATACATGGAGTACTTTGAGAGGAAAGCCCTTGACTCATTCCACTTGAAGCCAACATGGTGGAAAAGATTTTTCGATGACACCAACCTTAATTAGACTCATGGTAGAGCAGAGCTTGAGAAGTTCTTCAATCATCTTAACTCGTTATCTTCTGAAATCAAATTTACTATGGAGCTTGAAGAGAATGGTAAGATCCCCTTCCTAGACGTCTTGATCAGTAGAAAAGAGGACGGTACTTTGGGACACCGGGTCTATAGGAAGAAAACTCACACTGATAGCTATCTTCATGTTGATTCTTACCATCATCCCTCCCAAAAATCTGGCATTTTAAACACCCTGGCGGTTAGAGCTTTCAGGATTTCTGACCCGGATCACCTAAAAGATGAGATTGAACACTTAACCTCTGTCTTCAAAAACATTGGATACAAGGAGTGGAGTATCAAGAGAGTGATAAGAAGGGCTCAAGAAAGGCCCCTCTCTAAGCATACCCCTGAAGACAAGAAGGAAATTGAGGGGAAGGTTTACCTTCCATTCATCCAAGGGGTTACCGATAAGATTGCAAAATTTTTAAGGAGAATAACATAGACACTCAATTTACGACTTGTGGAACGATAAGGCAAATGATGAGGTCAGTTAAGGATAACATTGACCGTCAACAACTCAAGGGAGTGTACAAGATTGATTGCTCATGTGGTAGAAGTTATATTGGGGAAACAGGTCGGTCTCTGAAAACAAGGCTAAAAGAGCACGCAGCTGACATAAAGAATGAAAGATCCCGTACATCAACCGTTGCAGAGCACTCATCCAAGACCAAGCATCATATGTGCTTGGAAGACGCCAAGGTAATTGCAAGAGAGGACAATTATCATAAAAGAAAAATCAAGGAGGCCATTGAAATTATGAAGTTTCTGCAGAACCTCAACAGGGACAATGGAAGTGAAATCAGTGGAAACTGGCTTCCCCTGATCAGACAAATAAAACCCTCAGAGCCTTAGGAAGCATAAAGGTTTGGTTTATTAATTTAGTAAGTAATTAATTAATGCAAATTAATTAATTTAATTTAATTTAATTTA
>APFE030654285.1:0-10837 GCA_000404065.3 Pinus taeda
TTTTTAATCAATTTTATTTAAATCTTCACATATTTGTAATTGCATGTTTGAGTTATGTAATTTGCATAATTAAAGTGATATGTAGTCTTGTAAAACAATAAATCTATTTATACATCTAATAATACAATTTAAATAACACAAAATTACAAGTTCACCCATAATTATATTGATAAATTCCTAAAACATATAACAATTAAACTCACTTATAAATATGTCTTAATGCATTCTTATTAATTAATCTTCAAAATAAAAATATAGTATAATATTAGATAACAATGAGTAATATAAGACGTACAACAAAATAATAATAATAATAATTATTATTATTATTATTATTGGAGAAAAATGAGTTAAAAAAAAATAATTTCAACTATTAAAGGTATTTTTTTTCATCTTCATTTTTTTCACAATTTAATATTTAATTAACATTTTTCACTGTTTTGAAAAATATAAAATTAGATAATATTATGAAACTTAAAATTTAATACTATTATTTTATAAAATTAATTATAATGATGAGGCGAACTTTAAATATATTAGCTTAAATCTATTTTAGCTCCATGTCTATCAAGTATTCATAGAATCAAATCTCTTTTGCACTAAAAAATGGTTTTATGAAATTAAGATGGTTATATATAAATATATATTCATTTTTTTCAAATTAAATTAAAATTTTGTTTGACCAAGTCAAAATGTTTAGATAACATAGCTTCACATCACAAGACATTACAATATCTCTTCTGTCACTGGATGATGATGTTTAGATAATATAACATAATAGGGCATTACAACTGTTAGCATTAGGTTTGCACCTTTAGTTCAAGGCAATATTTATCAGTTCATGTTTGCAAAGTCATGGTTATGTAAAGGGGTTATTAATTTTTTTGTGAAATTTGCCATCTAAGCCTAGGGATATGTCTAATCAATTATGTTTATCTAACTCTAATCTTATCCTAAGTTCTTCACTATCTCAAACCTACAACAGGCGCTATGAAATATTTTCGTAGCATGGTGCTATGAAATATTTTCATAGCACTCACCGAAAAATTTGAAAACTTAATTTTCGAGCTTCAAGTGCCATTATTTCGAGTGCCCAAGTGTTTGTTCATAAATTCTTAGCCCTTTTCATTTGTGATTTGACAGCTAGCAATGTTTTGAAGCCCAAGAGATTCGTTGAAAATCAAACCCTAATTTGCCTTGTTTACCCTAAAACAACATTTTCCAGCAAACCCAAATTTTTAATTTCAATACGCCAAAAGCTTTCTGAGCATTTTGCATCATTCGACTAGGGTGTTTCAAGGTTGAGAAATGTGTTTGTAGCATTAGAGCTTTTACTGTATGGGTTGTTCCATTCATGTGAAGAGGTTTGAACGTGATGGTATGTATTTCAAGGTCTATCCAGAGTTGTTAGTTCTTTTCAGAAATGTAGCATGGGAGCTAATGTTCTAGCGCTTCAACGAACATAATCTCAGCTGGTGCCATGATTTCATTTACTCATTTTACGGGAACACTATAAGAATCAGGACCCTACAGTCTCCTGTTACAAAGGAATCCATTGTTGAAGCAACATGTTTTCCAACTAAGGGTGAGAGGTGGTTTAAAAAGCAGAGGTTGCAGAAGGTAGACTTTACTTTTTTCTTGAAGGAGGACTGTCAAAATCAAGACTGGAATGTAGGGTTCCTCCAAAATATGTTGAAGCCTGAATGGTCTACTGCCCTCAAAACTATACAACTCTTCTTCACCTATGAAGGTAGGTATTCTAAAGCCTACTTATATCATATGAGTTTTATTTGTCATTTGGCGGGTTTTATTAAGATGAATTTACCATATTTCCTTCACCAAAGTTTGCTAAAGATGTGCACCAAAGAAAGAACAAGACCTGAGCTACAAACCCATGATACTTGTCATCACGAATTAATTAAAATATTATAAACTCGTGAGTTAAATAAGTAGGTCAAGCAGTTGAGGCAATTAAGACGGAGAAACCTAAGACAACCTACACCTAGAAGATCAAGCAGAGGCCAAACCAGAGTTTCTGCCAAACTTTGGCTCAGGAAACCAAGTGCGAATCTATTCACATCCCCATTGAAAAACATGATGAAACCCCTGTAAAAAAACCATGGGTTAAGGTTTATGAAAGGAGGACTAGAAGCCAACAAAAACTTATGGTAGAAGAAGAGGAAGCAAGACAGAGAGCAACACAAAGCAAAAAAGGGAATGAGAAGATAGTAACAGAGGATGAAGAAGTTGAGATAGAACTAAGGTTTATGGAAAAATACCTCACATTTTCTCTACTAACAAGCTGAGACTAAATTTCAAGGCTAAAATGAACCCTAGGCTTAAAGAAACGGTGATTATTGATGCAGAGGAAGAGATTGTGCAAGCTTCAAAGATAAGAAAGAGACAGAGGAAAACAAAGCATGTTGACAGAAAAAGGAAAAAACCCTAAAGGCTGCCAAAATTACACAAAAACCTACTAGAAGGGTCACAAGGAGTCAGAACAAGCTAGACCTCCTTGCTCAAGCTACAAAAGCCATGGAGAAATTATTAGTTTACTTCATGGGGTAGAGAAATACACAAACCTTATTTTTGTTTCACAAAGCTAATGGTTCCTTAGAATTTTGACTTACTGAGTTTAATCTTTTTTGACAATAAATTATTTTTGATTGGTTGTGGTAATATATCTATGGTTTTTGTGGCCGAGGGAGTACAAGTCAACATGAGAAAAGAAATCCTTGAAAGGAGCAAGAAATTACAGAGGTAGTTACACAGTTTCGACATAATATACTGGTTCATGCACCAGTTTGCTACAAGAAGGGAAGATGAGTTTCAGTTCAAGATATCAAGCCTACAAACAAGTGAAAAACTCTAGATCCTATAATGTAGCAATGACCTCGTCCTTGTTCAAGGATACTAGCAGGAGATACACATAATAGTTCTGCCAATCTTTTTTTACTAATGATATATGTCAGATAGAGATCCGAGTAGCTAAGATGATAATATTATGATTATTTTTGTTAATTAAACTTTCAAATTATGTACATATCTTGTAATTATTGCTACCAAGCTTTGAGGAGCTTATTCCTATTGAAATTTTCCTATGTATTACATGAGAAATATGGAAAAAAGGTTGGTTTTAAAAAAATAATAGCCCTTTTTGTGTGTTGAAAGCGTTATCATTCTATAGTTTCGAAGATCAATATATTTTGATCAGTGATATAAAGATTCATGTGATAGTATGTGATGCAAGTTGCAACTGCCTATAATTTCTAATCCACAAATTTAAAAACCCACACAACAATTACACTCAAAAACTCAAATATATTTCATTAAGACGAAAATATTTACAACATAATATTGGCTTGGTTATCATTGGCCATTTACTCTCATACTCCACACTTCTCCCACATACACACACTTTACCATTATACATTTCGTTACTAATATATATAGAGATTACATTCAATGAACCTCGTAGGTTCAGATCCACTAAGATAAGATCTATTGGACTTGTATAAGAGAAAAATCGACAAAGATGGATTTTTATGACACCTTTCATATTTCCAAAACTAATCTTATCCTAACTACCATTCATTTCTAGAGCTTTTACATAATTTAGAAATCCTAGAGAATTTTCCTTCTTTTATAAGTTCTATACTTTTCTGCAGGACTTTCAGAAATTTCCTTTTTGAAGATACCCCTAGATGCTCCTGCATGAGACAACCAAGGTAGAAAAATATTCATAGACTCTTGTTTACGAGATATGTCACTTTTATGTAACAATGTAACAACTCCTCTAGGATGCCAAACTTTAAATTGTAACTAATCATTTATGAGGAAAAAAACTCCTTTCATAATTCTTCCTCTATCCCATACTTTATTTTGTTGTTGTCCATTTAATTTGCTAACATAGTTTTTCTCAGTTGACTGCATTCTCGAACTGAATGTTTCCTTCTCCTTTCAGTACATTCTCTTTGAATGTTGCTTCATAAGTTTCCACAACTCATCATTCTCTTTGTCGAATTTGTTTCTTGACTGAAGCTTGTTGTCAACTTCTATTGGTTGCATATTCTTTTTAGGCATGATATTTTTTGTATGAAACACTAATATTTTTCTCCAAACCAACTAACTTTGCCACCTCTATGCAACCTTCATCTCTTGCCAACCAGCTTTCCAAAAATGTCATCTCTTCCTCAAAATATCTAAAAAATTGTTTTGAATGTTATAGGCGAGGTTGGATTTCATCTTCAGGAAATAACATAGATTTTATCTCCCTAATTATTCATGTTCACCTTTCCTCTTTGTACCTCCTTTCACAAGTGTTTCATTTAAGTGTTTCTCTTTGTCCTAGCTTATAATAGAGTAAGAGTTTTGTCCTCCTTTGCCTTCATGACTTATAACAAAAATTCCATTCTGCTCTTCCTCAATCTTGTAACATATGTAGGTAACTATCCACCATATTCCATACTTTCACCCACAGAAAATTCATTAGTCTTAAAAATATGAGAATCTTGGATCTCATCCACTACTTTGTTCTCATTCTCTCCAAGCAATGACCCTTTCTCCGGGTCACAATAATGCACTTTTTCTGCCTCGTACTCAATTTCCTTGAGTTCTCGTTCTTTCAACCAAATTCTTATCATATGCATCATCTTCTTCCACAACTTTCTTGCAAACAATTCTTTAATTGGTCATTTAACTTTCTTCTTAAAAATCCATTAGCATTCCTGGTCTTCCTCGTGTTTATGTATTCGCTCCATATGTACATTCAGTTGTACTTTAATCTCAACGAGTTCCCTATCAAAATCCTCATCACTCAGCTTCCTCTTTATGTCATTTTCCTTGACATCTTCTTTCCTTCTGTTGTGGCTTTCACCTGAAACTTTGTAATGACCCTCTGTGGTCATCCATTTCTCTAACTTTGTGAGTTTCTCCATGCTCAAAATGAACTGCAACCAAGCTTCTCCTCTGTAGCAAGTCTCCTCTTCTTGCTACTCAGTACCTCATCAAGCTTTCTTCACTAACTTGACCTTTTGGTATTTTCTCTGGTTCTCTCCTTAGAACCTTCTCGAGCACACTCCTCTGCTCCTTTTAGGCTTCTTCAAATCTTCACTTCCAAGAACATTCACTTTTCCTCATTTTTCCAACCTCAACTAGAACTTGTAGAGGTTCTTTGCCACAATTGTTTCTTCACTTCTTCTATCTAGATGTTACCTTCTTATGCTGCGCAACTCTAATGCTTGTATAATCAACTATCCTTTCTTTCAATCTCAAAGAGCATAGTCACCTCTATCTCTCTTCTTTGAAGAGCTAACCAGCTTTGATACCAAAAAATGATAAGTTCCAACTACCTATAAATTCTAATCCACAAATTTAAAAAGCCACACAACAATTACACTAAAAAACTTAGATATATTTCATTAAGACCAAAATATTTACAATATAATATTGGCTTGATTATCATTGGCCATTTACTCTCATACTCCACACTTCTCCCCCCACACACGCTTTATCATTATACATTTCATGACTAATATATTCAAATATTACATTCAATGAACCTTGTGGGTTCATATCCACTAAGTTAAGATCTATTGGACTTGTATAAGGGAAAAATTGGCAAAGATGGATTTTTATGACACCTTCCATTTTTTCAAAACTAATCCTATCCTAGCTACCACACTTTTCTAGAGATTTTACATAATTTAGAAATCCTAGAGATTTTTCCAACTTTTATAAGTTCTATACTTTTCTGCAGGACTTCGGAAATATCCGTTTTGAAGATACCCCTAAATGCTCCTACATCAATATGTCTTAGTATGTATTCTCTGTATGTTTAAATGTTTCCTTCTTTGTAATCTCATTTGAATGTATTGTCTTCTGAGTATTTGAATAAGAGTAATTGATTCAAAATTCATCCATGGTTTGATGCTCTGAGTTAATATATTCAAATATTCTCATCTCTATCCTCTAAAGTTACTCTAGGATTCATTTTATATGCCCTACTGTAGGGGACTGCTCTCCTATTTTCTCCCTCTAGCTATAACGATGACAAAGGTCTAGGATGTGCTATCTACCTTGCCTTTATCAACCCTAATCAGACAAATAATATCTTGGTAAATTGACATAAACCCTAGCTGCTTAAATCCATTGCCCAATGGACTATCTCCCTCAAGCCCAACGAAACCCTACATCTACGCAACACAACCAAAGATCTAGTCACTGTGTAAAAGCACAGTCAGTTGTTGATACAATGATTAGACTATCAGAGAGAGCCCGGGGCTAGCCTACAATCTATAAGTTGGATTGCAAAGGTTACCTTAGAAACTTCTCTCCTACAACCAAGAGGACATTTCTAAGTGATAACAACAACATCTCTCTTCCATAATGGGTTGAGATGAAGATGTTTAGATAACATAACATAACATAACATAATAGAACATTACAACATCTCTTCCATATTGAGCTAGATAGCACGACTCCACCCAAAGATAGTTTATATATATATATATATATATAATGTTTTAATTTATTTTTACATGGATATGTTGATCTATTTTGAAATAAAACTTCCACAGATTTGATATAATTATCAATATAATAATTATTAGGTGGATGGTAGGAATTTAACTTCCATAAAATATTTTACAATATTCTTAATATTTTACACAAATCAAAGGTTGTGATTCATCGTCAAAGTAGTTATGTTATTTTTCCTCTTTTAATTTAATTTATTAATTAAAAATAAAAATTATGGCAAGCTTCATATGAAATGAGTTATGGTTTTCTCCGCATGTAGTATTGATAAATAGTAATAGTAACCCATAATATCACAACAAAACCTATTTACAAATTAAAAATCTTATGATAAAATGAAAGTGAATCTGTTAATTATATAAAAAAAAACCCTTCTATTATAATATAGAATAAAATAAAAATTACATTAATTTATTCATTTTTTATAAAAATAAAAATAAAAATATAAAATTTAACCAACCATTTAAAAAAAATTAAATTTCTATTTAATTTTGAAAAAAAATAATATAAAATTTAGTAAATAATATAATATTAAAATTTAATAATATAATGTTATATAAAAATAACATTAGTGAATTATTTTGTTGGTCGAAAAGAAAGAATCCAATATCCATATTCCATACCTATTAAACAAATATTATATATAAATTAACGGAGTTGTTTATAATGAGACTTTTTGGAGATTCCGGTGACGGAATCCAGCGGAAAAAATGAGGTTAAATCTTGATTTTTAACAGTTAAAATGGTTTTTTAACTGCATATTTGGATTCAGCGCCCTGAAAAACCACTAGGAGCCATTGATTGTGCAGAAACTAGCTATCAAACTTGGGATTCCAATGAATTCCTGCCGATTTGGACCGGAAAAAACTACCGGAAAGGCTTTCAAAAAGTCGCGTTATAGACTACTACTAAATTAACTATAAAGATAGTATTAATTTTAAAAATATGACAGTTTGTCTCATTCTAAAATTATGTTATTTCAATTCCCAAGGCGTAAACTAATGATAATGTTGTTTATTTAAAAATATATATTTATTTTTCTAATAAAAATTTAAAATTATGATATTTTGTTCTCGAAAGTTATTTTCTTTCAGTGTCCAAGGAATAGGTTAATTGGCAAGAAGATATTATAATATTAATTTAAACTTGAAAATTACGATGTTATGTTTTTATTTAAAAATTATATTATTTTAATTTCCTGGGTGTTGGTGAGTTGATAAAAAATTATCTTTATTAAAATATACCTCTTATAAAGATTACGTGTTCAAATCTTGACTTGGTTAATTTGAAAGAGATTTTATTTCATTTATAAAATTAATCAAATACTTAACCACAATCACATATTCAAATATTTTATTTTACAAAAATATTCAAATTTAATTAATAAATTATTATTTCATTTTTTAAATAAATTAATTAAATAATTTACTAACGAATTAACAATAATTAATAAATTTTTATTTATGTTATTTTATAAAATTAATTAAATATTTTACACCAGATAGCAATTAAAAATTTTAATTAAAATGTGTAACAAATATATAATAAAATTATTATTTTATGTTATTTATTTATAAATTAATAAATATTTTACCACCAGCATAGGCAAATTAAATTTTAATTTAAAATGTGTAACAAAATATAAATATATTAAATATAATATTGGGGCAGGAGAATTTTAATTTTTTAAGCGGTTATAAATGTTAAAAAATTATTATATAAAAATAACACGTAATTTAACTGGTAGATGAAATGAATTTTTTTACTACATGTTTTTTTTGTTAATTTTAATCAAATTTGGGTAGAGATTTTAAAAAATCTGAATTGGGAGTTTTTTTTGTTAATTTTAATTAAAATTGAGTAGAGATTTTAAAAAACCTAAATGGGGAGTTTAAGTTGTTTAATTTTCAGAATTCGACAATCACATTCTTTTTTTCTTTAGATTTCGCTAAAAAGGTCTAACATTTTTGTCTTATTATCCCTGATATAACACATTTGTTTATGCGCTGACCATCAATTATCTCCCGTTTGATTTAAAAATCAAATGCCAACGCATAATGGTAACTTTCTGAAATCAAATTAATTTCTTTTTTCAAATTTTCAATTTCATTTATTTGAAGTCTAATTAGTTTGTGAGGTTTCACTCTTATTTTGCAATTATGTGGTTTATGGTCATATAGTACTGAAATATCATAGCAACACAAGATTAATGTACTAGGAAGTTTTCTTATCATAAGATTAATGTACCAGGAAGTTTCAATATTAATTACATGTGCCATGTCCTTTCATGTTATTTATCATTTTTAATATAATTCATCATAAATATTTTGCATACTTTTCTTTTAATGTCCCTCCATTAATCCAACGACACATTTTTGCACATTAGATATAGCTTGTAGGGATTTTCCCAATTGGTACTTTGATTTGTAAATAACATCGGTGTATAGATGCATGACTTTGTTCCAGTGTTAAACATAACTTATCGTTGTATCGATTTATGACTTTGTTCCGGTATTAAACATGATTTATCGTTTGAATGGTAATGTATTATTTTTTAATAATTGATTCATCCTTTTTTATTGGAATTTTGGTGGGATCTTGTTCTATCTGCAAGTCTTGTGGAGTAATGATTTTTTTTATCTCAGATTTTGTAGACAAACCAAAATTTATCATTTATATAAAAAAATGATTTGTGTTACAAAGTATGTAATTTCATAGTTTTTAAATAATGTTTTATTATTATTATTTAATAATGTAATGTTCACATTGAATTAATTTTGGAGTGGAATTAGTTTTAGTTTTGATATTAAAAATTTAATTTAATTTTTGTTTATTTCTCTTTAAAGGTGCTCTACAATCTAGTATCGAGTAGATGTGTAGATGTACTACAACCCTGTATAGAGTAGATGTAATGTAAGTATGTAAACAATTTTAAATGTCGACTAAATTAAAAAATAGAAAAAAGTTAAAAGTAATATCGGTGATGATTCAATACCATGGCCATGGGTCAATACCATGGCTTATCCATACTGCATGCCCAAAAACCAAAATTTATTTCACAACCAAAATATTTTATAACAATATAACAATATTCTTAACCATAGATATTCACCCCATTTTACGGTGGATATTATTAACTTTTAATTTAATTAGGCGTTGTTACAATACCATGGGTCAATACCGTGGCTTATCAATACCACATGCTCAAAAAAACATAACTTATTTCACAATCAAAATATTTTACAACAATATGAAAATATTCTTAACCATGGATATTCACCCCCACTTTACCATGGATATTATTAACTTGTAAATAGGTTTTGTTACAATACCATGACTTATCAATACCACATGCCCAAAAAACATAACTTATTTCACAATCAAAATACTTTATAACAATATGACAAGATTCTTAATCATGAATAGTCACTCCCACTTTGCTATTTATATTATGAACTTGTGAAGATGCTTCGTTATAATGGCATGGGCTAATACCATGGTTTATAAATATCACATGCCAAAAAATCATAATTTATTTCACAATCAAAATATTTTTCAACAATATGACAAGAACCATGGATACTCACCCCCACTTTACCATGGATATTATTAACTTGTAAATAGGCTTTGTTACAATACCATGGGCCAATACCATGGCTTATAAAATACCACATACCCAAAAACCATAACTTATTTCACAATAAAAATATTTTATTTTAATTTAATTTTATAACATTTTTTTAATTGAAGCTAAAAAGAAAAATGTTATAATGACTTTTGAGATATATCTAAATCCTCTATCCTCGGGACTACTAAAAATATTCCCATAGACATTAAATTAAGGTTTAAATAAAATACCACATACCCAAAAACCATAACTTATTTCACAATAAAAATATTTTATTTTAATTTAATTTTATAACATTTTTTTAATTGAAGCTAAAAAGAAAAATGTTATAATGACTTTGAGATATATCTAAATCCTCTATCCTCGAGACTACTAAAAATATTCCCATAGACATTAAATTAAGGTTTAAATAAAAATGAAAATGAGAATGCTTTCATATTTAAAGATGCGGAATTTATATAATATAAATAGTACTAGTAAGAACCAACATAGATCCATCTTAACTAAGGACCCAAGTGATGACAACAAGCAAAGTGAAGGGGTGGGAGGGGAGTTGGCGCCTAGAGGGGGAGACAATGACAAAGCTGGAGGGCAGAGAGAGGGAGAGATAAATAGTTGGAGGGGGAGGGAGATAGTGACAAAGTTGAGGGGAGAGAGAGAGAGAGAGAGAGA
>APFE030654287.1:4510-17194 GCA_000404065.3 Pinus taeda
ACAGAAAAATACCAAATCAAGCATAGGAAAAGCACACCTTACCATCCACAGGCCAATGGGCAGGTGGAATCTACAAACAAAACTTTGGAGCGTATCATTACTAAAACTGTTGCAATGAACAGGAAGAATTGGGAAGAGAAGCTCAACGATGCACTTTGGGCTTACAGAATCACATGGAAGGATACTACAGGATTTACACCATACCAGTTGGTGTACAGCAAAGAGGTAATGCTTCCTATTGAGTTTCAAATACATACTTTTAAACTGGCTGCAGATTTACAAATTGACTTGGATCAAGCACAAAAAGAAATAATTCAGTAGTTGAACCAGCTGGATGAAATGAGGCAGCAAGCGGAGGAAACCACCATCCTCATGCAAAAGAAAAGGAAGCAGTGGCATGATGCACATATCAAGAAGAAGCAGTTCAAGGAAGGTGACTGGGCTCTACTTTTTGACTCTAAGTTCAGAGATCATAAAGCCAAGTTTACCACCCATTGGATGGGACCCTACCAAAATTGTTTCAGGTTTATGACAATGGATCAGTGAAGCTCACCAACTATTGATGGAGAAGGTATTCCTTTACTGTCAAAATGGTCATCGCCTTGAAACCATATTACTAAAGGCCATCAGCAAGCAAGATTTTCTCCACACAGTATTCCTCAACAAAGAGAGGTTGCAGATACTACGCGCCCTCAGCTGCAGTATCCCTGCCTTAGTTTATTTTCTGTTCAATTTTTGAAAAAAAATTAAAAATATATAATATAACAATAAAAATAATAATAATAATACATTTAATAAATAAATGGGTTAGATGTGAAAACCAGTTTCTAGCACACTCTAACCTCGAATTCCTACTTGAAAACCAATTCGTTGGCGGGTAAGAATTCTCTTTCTTTTGTTCACTGTTTAATGTCTCAGATGAATAATGACTTGAGGACAAGTCAAAATTTTTGTGGAGGAGAGAAGCATCAGTATTCTTATCTCTCCATTGTAAATTTTTTTTCTCATCATTGTAAATTTCCCAAGCAGTTTGTTCCAACATTCCAGACTTCAATAAATAAGCTTTCTTGTCATTGTTTTATCTCAGAGGGACCTGGTTATAAATACTATGCAGGGGGACCTGTTCTGTCCAAGAAGACCATGCTACCAGCACCAGCAGTAATGGGACCTGTTTAGACACACAGAAAGGGACCTGTTAAAGAAGATTGACTATTCAAAAATTACTTCAACACAGCTTCAGCAAGTTTCTACAAAGGCAGGACCAAGACTTCATCAAGCACCCAAGCTCAACAGCACCTGTATGCACATAAAGAATTGCATGAACATCTTCAGTACTGCAGAGGGACCTGTTGCATTCAAACCTACCTCAGGGGACCTGTCATGAACAACAAAGAAATCCAAACAATAGTCAAAAGGCTAGCTCTACTCAGCATGCCAATGCAACAGCAGTCAAACAAAAGTGTAATACGCTCCTTGTTCTTAACACTTAATTTCTTGGATTAATTTTTAATGTTAATTCTAATAGCTATGACTGTTATGATTAATTTCAAGGGCGCATATTTCTCATCATCCCTTATCTCCCTAATTCTTCCCTATTCCAACCTACTTCCTACTTCTAAAATTCATTAACCCTTCATTCCAATGTTTCCTAAGCATCCTACAGCCATCTACCACCATACCAACCTCCTAAGTCCATACCTCCAATTGGATGAGTACCAACAGGACACGTGGTGATATTTTTTAAAACAAAAAAAGAGAAATTATATAAGGGTAAGAGACAATAGGCCTATTCATTATTTTGCATGCGGCCGAATGATGAATTCACCACCCGACGCACCCAAATGATTCAGGGGACTCCATCATCAGTGTGGTATATACGCTCCCAGCGCTCCCATCATAGTATTTGTGCAAGCGGTATTATCATTCCTCTGTTTTCAAAAATGAACACACTTTGAAGAGAAGGAAGTTGGTCATTTCACTTATTTTTCAGGATTGCATACGTTGGCGCATAATTCCGTGGCCTCCACAGCAAGGACCGAAGGCAATGAGCACCATCCGGTTTCGACTCTCACCGAGCTACACAACAGTCGACCCAGCATTACAGTGAACACTAAGGGAGCGACGCTATCAGGTAATAAATCCAAAACTTCTTTGTTAAATTGCAAGTTTTAAGAAGCTCGACCCTCTGCCAAGATGACAATAGGGTCGAGCCAAATTTTGTTCGATAGCTCCAGTACCATGAAGACTCATTTCGATTCTTAGGGAAATACAGTGGTTGCCCCTTTTTGGAGAAATCCATGGAAGAAAACGGAAGGAAGTTTCTAACGCAATTTGCCTCACATTTATATGGGGAGAAAAGCCCCTGATAGGCCAATTTCTCATTCAGGGTTTCAGAAGACACCAGTCGGCCCAAGCGATAGGGATTACCCCAAAGGGGGAAAAGTATTTTAAAACCAAGCAATTCAAAAGAGGAAATCGTGGACCCAAATTCATGTCTAGGTCCCGAGTCTTCAGCGATCAACTGAAAGAAAGGTGTTCCAAGAATGTTGGTTGGTGCATCCTTGGGATGCAAATGCGTTTACATATACTTCAAAAATTTGTAACATGTGAAGGCCCACTACAGCATTTTTATTTATACCATATCAAAGTTGTTGCTACACTTGAAAAGGCAATTTGTTCATCAGTTTACCATATGTCTTATTGCAGAGCCTAACCAAATGATGTTCAAAAAACCATCCAGAAGCAGAAAGGAAACGAAGACAAGAGCTTATATCATTTTGGTTTAGTCAAATTTCTCATTGAGCATGAAATGCAAAGAAGAGGGAAAACATGGAAGGAGTTCTTAGCTGCCAACCAAATCAGGGATGAGGAAGAAAAAGAAGAATCACAAGAAAATTCAGGATTTATGAAGGACATTGATGAGGAGATCCCAGCATCATCCAAAGCTAACAAGATACCCCCACTTGTGAGTAGCATAAGGACTAGACAAATGAGAAAGGAGGATGCTAAGAGGGCAGAACAAGACAAAGTTTTCACCACTTACTCAAGGAGAACAAGAAGGACACCAAAAGTTCAGTTGCAAGAAGACCAACCCGAATCCAATGCACCTATACAGATGGATATTCATAGCAGTGACCATTCGCCACCAGGGCCAGGAGTCGATGTAGATGTTGAAAGCCATTCACCTCCAGGAGCTGATATAGAGGTCGAAAGTAATAACAAACAGGAAATAGGGTCACCACCTCCCAATAAGAAGCAGAAGAAATTAGAGAGACAAATTGAAAAATTAAAGGAAGAGCTCATGGAGGCTAATATGCTGGAGAAAGTTATTAAGAAAGAAAATGAAATGCTCCGAGCACGAGTAAAGAAATTCAAAAGAAAAATGAAAAGTTAAAGGAGCAAGTCAATGAGCTGGAAGTTGAGCAAACAGATATTTGCAAGTGGGCCACCAAGTGGTACAATCAAAAGAAGACCCTCAAGGAAAAATACAAAAGACTAAAGCAAGAGCTCCATGACCAGAAAGATGACCAAGTGAAAAAGAATGTAGACACATTGCTCAAGGCAGCAGAGGTATGGGCAGGGACCGAGTTTAAAGGAAGCACTTCAGGGTTAGCATGAGGACATGCTAATTCATTAAGTCGAGGAGAGATGTTGGTACCATTCTATGACCTCTTTTTCCCTCCCAAAACATGACAATTGCCTACCTCTTTTCATCATTTATCCCTCAGATCCCTTGGAAATTGATTAATTAATAGTCTTATAGTTATTAAATTGCATTTAAATTGATTTAAGGGTTTTGTGTTAATAAATTAGGATGTTTTTGGCAAAATGACTACAGGAAGTCCCAACAATCCCTGTAAATAGCTTATTGTTTGACATGTGGCATGACAGCAGGCCAGAGCGAAGGATATGGGTGAAAAGCGGGAATGTCCAAGCATGGACGAGCACCTATCCCGCAGCGGAATCAACCCTCCTACATGCGCGGTCAACGACTGGTCAACTATGGCATGTTGGCGACAAAGGCAGCAACAGCACACAGTCACAGTCCAAATCGATTTTAGTTGTTTCCTTTTTTTTATATGTCATCTAGGATAGAAACATTTTAAAAATAGTGTTTTGGTAAAAGCGGCAACAACCACTCATGAATGTACATCCATTTTCAAGGGATGTGAAACCATATGTAAATATAAGTTCTGAACCGGTTGTATGTTCGGTTACGTTTTTATTTGTTGCTTCACGAACAGAGCTTCGACTTTAATACAAACAGACTTGCATTATAATCACAGTTGCGTTGTTTTAATTTGGTGATCGTGGGATAACAAGCTCAGTATACCAAGAACGCGGACGGGCCCTGCATACATGGTATACTGTTGTCATTTTAATTGCGTTTACAGTCAGGGTATTTGATATTGATATATATGCACAGTGATTAAATTTATTCATGTCCATGTTTATGTATTTATGAATGCGTTTGTTTATATGTTTATGCATGCACTTTAATAGATTATCATTTGGATCGTGAATCATATCCTGTAAGTGATTCGATCCAGGTGTTACCTTGTAAAGCACTGTCATGAACTTTATGCTTACGATTTTCACTTTGCATGATTGTTAATGAATGTTCATGAATGTTGAGTAGCACTGAACATAGGTTTTATGTTTGATGTCTCTGTAAGGAGACCAAAATCTTTAATTACAGTGATACACAGCGTTTTACGAACTGAATCTTAGTTGATACTTGGTTGATAATTTGATATTGAATCAAATCATAGCATTGTAATTAGGAAGAGTAGGCTTAGGGTAGATCCTTTATATATATATATTTTAGGCACACGCCTCTAAGTCTACGCACCCTGGTCGATAATAAATATAGCCCAGTCTAGCACCCTAGATAGGACACTACAGGAAGCTCGAATTATATAGCCTAGAAGGATCGCTTATAACAATTTTTAGTAAAGTGACCAGATTTACCACAGTAAAAACATTTGATTCTTGGATCAAATCTGGTCGAAGGCATACCTTGAGGTGAATTTCTCTATGGTGTACCACCACCTTTCTGTATTGCGCTCGGTTTCCCTCTGAAGGGCTTTCTCTTCACCATCAATGCGATATCTAAATTCTAGGGTTTTAGATTTATCCTCCTCTCCCTTTCTTGCATCAACATCCCTGTCAATTCTTTGAAACTGTGGGCTTTCTCCCTCGCATTCAAAATTGTAATGCACATCAATGTTCACCACTTTCTCCCCTATATCTCCAAACTTATCTCTAAGCTCTTTGATCTAAGAGATGAATTTAGTGAATGATTCATTCTCCTCCATTCTGATGGAGAGGATATTTCTCTTCAGGAATAGTTACGATTTTTATTCTTTATCTCATACAAATCCTTAAGAGTTACCCATATATCATTTGCGGATTTGTGCTCTCTGATGTGAGGGATAATACAATCTTTCACTCATAATTTCAACAACACTTTCGTTTTGTTCTCCCTCTTCTCCCAATCCTAAATCGCCATCATTTTTCCACCTTCTGTTAGAGTCAGCTTCATCTCATCCCCATTTTCAATCCCCCATGAACTTTGCCCCTCAAGTAATGCCTGCAATTTTAATTGTTGATCAGGAGCTCAAAATTTCCCAAAATTTCAAACTATCAGAATCTTGATAAGCTTAGCTTCAAATCGAAGAGCTCGCCATTTTGAATCCAACGGTGTGAATGGAACTCAAATCCAAGCTCGTATGCAAAAGTTAGAGCAAGTCATAGTTCACAGTTGACTTGATGACATGGCAGGATTAAATGACATGGAAAAGCCCTTCAGAGAATGAGGATAAGCCAAGTGGCAGGTTGCCATTGGCCCTCTCATATCTCATATCAGAGAAAAAGACAGTTTAGCATTAAAGAATCGGCCCTTGACGCAAAGAAGGTTGTAATGCGATGCGATCACAATCGCATATCACATAATGTTAAGAATCGACCCCCAGCACAGTCAAGGTTGCGATGCGATATATTAAAATCACATATTGCACCTGGTACCCACTTATATATATATTTCACCATAGATAATGCCGATTATGATTTGCAATGGGGAATTTCTAGACCCAATATTGTTATACGGTGTATTTTATAACCCCGGTAGGTCCTCTGCTATCACATTGTATTGACATTGATATTCGCCAAGGGAAAGTGACAATTGCGATAGGACTGCTAGATGTGATGATTTATTCATTGAGATTTATAATCTCGGTCGGTCTATGTTATCACAGAACACAAGTTGGGTTGATACGCCGAAGGTTTAAGCACCGATTATAATTGCAATGGGGTTCCCAGATGCGATATGTTATATGTTGCATTTAATAATCCCGACGGGTCCGCAGAGCAGCTGATGTAAGGGTTTGTACAACGATGGACTTCACTGATTGCGATATCTGACAGTGCTACGGAACCGTAGCCTTAACTGCAGGATCAACCACTTTGCATGTGACCACTTGTCCCTTAACCACGAGATAGGCGGGAATGATGGCGGAACCACTGATTTTGGCAGAACTGCCAATTTTAACTACGGATAATGAATTTAACTGGTAGTAAGCTATATTTGGAGGAGAAAATTGTGAAAAGACTAACATAAGTCACAACTAAGGCAATTTTCGATCAAATGGGATGCAAAAAGAGGCTAGATGAACATTTTTGGAAATTTTGAACTCATTGGCACAGGTTTCAGGAGCAAAGGAGCACTTCTGAATAGGATTTTGGTAAAGTGAAGCTTACGAGTGCCCTGGTCAACAATGTTGTAGCTTTATTTATTCTTTGCTCTATATGTGTTTGGAGAAAGAGACTTGTTTAACTACTTCAAGTGGATTGTTGTACTTGTTTATGCTCTTGGAATTTGGAGTATGGGATCTTGATTTGAGATCCCTTAGCTTGCTGATTGTTTCATGACTAACTATAGGTGGTCATGTGTTTAGAGTGAAATTTATTTGCAGAAGAATGTTTCCTTGATGGGGAAACTCGCTACTCTTTTTGTCAGCACACATATGTACTCGTTACCATTGAAGAATTTTGAGCATAATGAGAAGGGGTCATGCCTTTAGAGCTGATTCAAGGAGATGTAGCCTAGGAGGGGTGAACTCGTTTATCAATGGTTGGTGTCTTACTGTTTGATGCATGCTTCCGTTTAGTGTTATGGTTTCATGTTTTAAGTTTTCTTCATGAAACTAACTTAAGTAAAAACACATAAAATTCATGCTTTTACTTGCTATTTTGGAGTCAAACCTCAAGCACATTTTTTTTATTCTAATGAGGGGAATTAGCAAAAATTACTAATCTGTCCAATTCAGATCAGGTTGGTATCAGAGCTATGGTTTTCTTTGTGCAAGGAGGAATTGACTGTTGTTTGCAAGTGAATGTGTTTTGAAGCTCATTGAGGAGAAGGTTTTGGAAATGAGAGCAAGATTGTTACAATATCTACCACCAAGTTCTACCTCAAATTGCAGTAGAAGCTTCAAGAAAAGCATGTCCCAAGGAGGAGAGCCTGCAAGAATCTCAGAGGATGTGAAGGCTTTTAGAATGGATTTCTTAGACATGGCAGAAATGGTGAAAGTCCTCTATGAAGAGAGGAATACCAAATTTCAAGGTGAAAGCTCTAGACCTCCAAGAGGAGAATGTTCTCGAAGTGAATAAGGTAACAAGAATGGTGATAAAACACCATCTTCTCCACAATCTTCATGTTTTTCTACAACTGTTATGCAATATGATAGTGTACAAAGTCCCTTCGATAAGGTAGCTGGACAATATTGTACCTTTTTTCCACATGATGTGGAAGATGAGGTTCTATCGACACCCAAATCCGAGGAGCTGAAAGAAGAGAGTTGAAGAGTCCAAGAGGACACATCTCAAATCAAAAGGGAAATCAAAAATATCTTCATGTGTCAATCAAAAGATGAAGCAAATGGTAAGAATTTACATGCTTCTTCCTTATGTGAAAGTATTGATGTATATTAATTTTCAACCTTTGAAAAACACAATAAAGGCATTTGATCCAAGCTCTTGACCAAGATGGGTTACAAGGGAGGAGGCCTTGGAGTAAACCAGCAAGGCATTAAAAATCCAATTAAGGCCAAGGAGAGGCCTAAATACAAAGGCTTAGGATATGTTGCAAAAGAAGAGTGGTATTTTAGCGACAATTCATGGATATCATGTTCCTTTTGCGATAAGAAAGGACACAAGGAGGCAAGATGTTGGGAGTTGCATCCAGAAATGGTTCCCGCTTGGTTCCTTAAGTGTAAGGAAGACTTATAGTGTAGAACATATCCAAAGAGAGATGAATATGTTGAAGAGAAAGGGAAGCTAAATTCTTCCTACCATGCAAGTTCCTCATGCAAGCAGCGTAAGACAAAGGTCATCAAACAAAGGTATAACTGTTATGTTAATTCAAATGTTGTGAATTCGAATGCTGTTCATGATGGAAAACAACATGCAAATTTGAATAGCATGTTGAGGAAAATGTTTCCATGCACCTTTTTCCTTTCATCTAACCATTTTGTAGATAAGTGCGATAAAAGGAAATCAATCATCAAGAAGATGTTTATGTATACTGGAATTGAGACCGAAAGGAGAAAATCTCATCCAGGGATAAAGGTAAATGAGTCGAGAGGAGCTCAAAAGAACTTCTGTACTCACTGCAATATTAGTGGACATTGGGTCAAGAAGTTTTGGAAATTGTTTCCACAACTTCATCATGGTAAGGGAAAGCAAATCATGCAAGCACCAAAAGAGGAAGCGACAAAAGAAAAAGTGGCGCAAGATGTGATCATCCCTAAAGCAACTTCAGAAGAAGAGAAATTTCAAATAGAGGGTTCATTCACCTGGTTGGGTAAGAAATGGGTGGACTATTTGTCCAACTGAAGTTTGTAACTTTCTATTTTTCACTAGTTGCATATCCTCATAGTTGGGTAATTTGCAAAAGTGATGTTCATAAATAAATCACTTATATGCCATAGTGTTTTATTTAAGCATTACAATGCTAGTTTGGCTTGTTGATAGTTAATTTGAATGGAGAAATTTGGGAGTCAAGTTTATTCCATTTTGTAGAATGAATTTCTACTTGTAGTTTGCAAAAGCATTTTAAAATTGTTGTATGAGTAGTTGCAGCACATTTATTATGTTCCAAATGTGTGTAGCACTCAAGTTATACAAGTATTCACTATGTGAATCCTGTTTGGGTTCATTTGGCAAACTCTTTTAGGATCTTATCCTTGATAAGTATTTTGCAGATAAGCAATTCCAAGGTGCTCATCTTCTTGGAATTATTCTTGGGAAGGATGTCGCTATGGATGGCCATAGTGACATGGATAAGTGTCAACTCATCGCTTATGGCTCCGAAGAACAAAGGTGAAGGAGAAGGAAGGATGACTTGTATGACACTTGAGATGCAGAAAAAGTAGAGAGCAGTTGCAGATTATTTAATGATTTTGGAGAACAAAAGCTTTTTCAGTGGGGAAGAGTGATCATGAGCTCAAAATTTGCCAAAAATTCAAAGTATCAGAATCTTGATAAGCTTAGCTTTAGATGGAAGAGCCCATCATTTTGAATCTAATGGTGTGAACAAAACTCAAATCTGAGCTCATATGTAGAAGTTAGAGCAAGTCAAAGTTCAGAGTTTATTTAATGACATGGCAAGATTGGATGACATGGCAAAATCATTCATCGAATGAGGAGGTGCCAAGTGGCAGGTTTCCATTGGCCCCCGCATATCGCATATCGGAGAAAACGATAGTTCGTCATTGAAGAATCACCCCCAATGCATAGCAGGTTACGATGTGATGTGATCGCAACCGCAATCGCATATCACATAATGTTAAGAATCGGCCCCCGACATAGTCAGTGTTGCGATGTGATATATTACAATCGCATATCGCACCCAATACCCGCCGATATATATGTCACCATCGATAACGCTAATTTCAATTTGTGATGGGGAACTTCTGGATATGTGTTTGGAGAAAGAGACTTGTTTAAGTATTTCAAGTGGATTGTTGTACTTGTTTATGCTCTTGGAAGTTGGAGTATGGGGTGTTGATTTGAGAGCCCTTAGCTTGCTGATTGTTTCATGACTAACTGTAGGTGGTCATGTGTTTATAGTGAGAGTTATTTTCAGAAGAATGTTTCTTGAAGGGGAAACTCGCCACTCTTTTTGCTAGCACACTTATCTATTATTTAGCATTGAAGAATTTTGAGCATAATGAGAAGGGGTCATGCCTTTAGAGATGATCCAAGGAGATGTAGCCTAGAAAGGGTGAACTCCTTTATCAATGGCTAGTGTATTATTGTTTGATGCATGATTCCATTCAGTGTTTTGGTTTCATGTTTTAAGTTTTCTTCATGAAACTAACTTAAGTAAAAACACATAAAATTCATGCTTTTACTTACTATTTTGGAGTCAAACCTCAAGCACATTTTTTTTATTCTGATGAGGGGAATTAGCACAACATTACTAGTTTGTCCCAATTCAGATCAAATTCTGATCTAGGTGGATATTGGTGGCCACCCGCCAAGTCCACTTGGATCCCCTCCATTGTTTCTTTCAGCATTTTGGTTTACTATTTTTAGCAGTTTTTCGGGTCCTGAACTTCCGAAGCCGTTTTGAGGCCCTAAACGAAGTTTTTTTGGAAAAACTAGGCACAACATGGGTCTATGGACTGATGTTGTTCTTCCCAAAGTTGTATTTCTTGGATAGATCTTTCTAACGAGATATTGTGCGCATCAAACGGAGATCGTATGCCAAAGTTACGACCCCGGGAAGTTGATGTACCAATTTACCCAAATCGGGCCCACAGTTTGGCGTTTCATCTTCTAGGGTTAGGTTTTTGGATGTTTAGGGTTTTCCATTGTTTCTCAAAAATAAATAGGCCTTCGAACCTCATTTTAACACAGTTCAGAGGCATGTAGCCACCACATCTCTTCTCAGAGATAAGCTACCATTGCCCTAGCTAGTTTATTTCCATTTCTGTTTGTAAGCATTTTTTCAGTATTTTATAGTAATGAAATGAAGTATTTATGGTTATCTCTATAATTTGTTGCGTTCCTGTTTAAATCCAGATCAATTTCCAACTTGAATAATTCGTCTCGTCGAGCGTATTTCTCTCGTTTAGGTGCGCTTTCGCCATGTGATTCTTCATTGTGAAAGAACCGTTCTATGGATCTACCTCTAGATCCTCAATCTCTAACAGTCGATCTGGCCAACAATAAAAAATACACAGGCGATCTAAAAAAGACAGGAATAATTGTACCAACGGAGGTAATATCAGAGGTGATCTCCAAGACTCAACTCGGATCTGATTCTCAACCTATTATCAACAATGATCTGCCAAGCGATCTGCACGATCTCGGCATCTACGATGTACAAATACCTAGATCAGAGCCAATCCACACAATCCATGATCCCACAACTGATCTAGTTATGGATCCATTTTGATCAACCCATCCAATCACTATTACTTGGTCCCAACACATTATTAAACTATCGAACCCACATGTTTTCCGTGTGTTGCAGCAACTTTAAATAGAGAAAATAGGGTAAAAACCTGTGCTGTAGCAACTTTACACAAAGATTTTTTTATTTTTATTTTATTTTTTTCGAGCCACTAAGGCTTCGCTACACCCAGCCACTAAGGCTTTCGAATTAACCAGCCACTAAGGCTCTCCAACCACCAAGGCTCCACTACTACCGCTAAGGCCCTCGAATCTACCACTAAGGCACTCCAACCACTAAGGCCCTCGAATCTTCCACTAAGGCACTCCAGCCACAAAGGCACTCAAATCTGCCACTAAGGCACACCCGCCGCAAAAGCACTTAATTCAGCCACTAAGGCACACCAACCATAAAGACACTCTAGCAACAAAGGCACTCAGGTCAGCCACTAAGGCACACAAGCTCCGATACCATGTCAAAATATGGGAGCTGAAACTTATAATTTGAATCTAGCAGCTCACAGGTGAGAAAGCTGCACCTGGAGACTGACCAAAGCAGAGAACGCTCTATTCAATTAATAATAAAATCAGAAATATATAAGTTACATCAATTTACGGAGATTAGAAATAAACAAACTCTCTGCAATAATACAATATTCTCCATTATTTCCAACCATATAACCTATTATAAAGTGTAATTATATATATTATATCTTAATATATACTTGAATATGGATTAAAATCAATTAAATATTTAGTAATGGAAGAGAAAATTGATCATTTTAAATTAAGATTTTATTAAATAAATTTTATTTAATGATTGTTAAAACGTAATAATAGTGTTTTTAAGAGAAAACAATGTAAACTTTAAAACGAAAACTGTAAACTCAAAATGAGAACTCTAGCAAAAAAAAACATGAAAAAACAACTCTAAAACAAAAAGTGTTGATGCTGGAATACGGTGTGTGTGTATATATATATATGGTTAAATTTTCAACATGTTTTAAAATTGACAGTAAAAACCAATTTTTTTGGTGCAAAAACACCCTGAAAATCAAAAGTGTTGAAGTTGAAATAATGTTTTTTTAAGGATAAATTTTCAGCATTTTAAAATAATGGTGTAAAAGATTTTATTATGACTCCCAAAAAGCTTAAAATTTCAAAAGAAAAATGAAAACAAAAATGTAGAAATAAAAACAAAAGAAAAAAGACAAAAAAACAAAA